>PVJH01027737.1:0-28189 GCA_004026705.1 Nesogale talazaci
CAAATCTCTATGAAACATATTAAAATACAAATAAATTATAAGTATTATGTTCAATTAACCTAGATCTCTCTTGTGTTACCTAAAGTCTAAAAGGAATTCTAGTAACCCTAAAGCCTCCGCTAACTGAACCCAAGCCTTACTCCGTGGGTGGGGAGGGAAACTCGGTCCTTTACACCCACAAACTCATCACAGGCTGAAAACCCCATGGGGCGCGGTGTCACCAAGGGTGGCCATCAGCCTCAATCTATTCTGCAGCGACTAGTAACAGTATATCCAACTCCAAAGCCACCAAAACAGCACTGCCATTGGATTGCTTCTGACTGTCAGCCCTGCTCCGCAGGGCTTCCGATACTGTCAGACCTTTGAGGAAACATCCTGTGTTCTCTCAGAGCAGCTGTTCACCTGGCAGTCAACAGTCCTATGCATACAGAAACGAGATTCTATAATAGTTCTGTTTCCTCTGTGAAATTGGAGAAAATCGGGCTGAGCCCCGGTGGCATAGTGGTTGTGCGCAGGACTGCGGCCCACTGGGACAGAGGTTCAATTCCAGCAGTGGGGCTGGGCCTCTTACTCCCACCACCGGAGAGCAATGATGCCAAAAAAAAAAATGGAGAAAATCATTATGAAACGGTTTAAAGCCAAATACTCTCATTTTTTTGAGTACCTTTATATTTTATCGAGCAGAAAACTAAAATGCAAACCACCACAGGTTTTAGACAGATAATGAGAACACGGAAGTACTTAAAGCACAACCATATGCATTTAATAAAACCCATTCCAAGTTTAAGGAATGTGAATTATAACTCAATTTTTTTTATTTTGGGGTGGGGGCATCACTGCCCTCTGCTGGGAGTAGGAGGGCCAGCCTTGCTCCTGGAGAGCTGATGCTGGATTTGAACCGCCAAGCCAGTGGGCTGCAGACCCTCACTCAACCACTACGCCACCGGGGCTCAGCCTATAACTCATTTTTTTATAAGAAAAAAAATCACCTAGACATTTTCAAGTCCTAATAAAGGCTTGTAATTTTAAACTTCTAAAACATTACTATTAAATAGTATTAACTGTTTTCTGACCTACATCACAATGATTAAAAACCAATACTGAAATCAGGAAGGCCTGAAGCATGACAATGATTTTAAAAAGCAATTTGGATACTACTACCTATGCTTATTTGCCCTCCAATTTTTCTATCAAGTCCCAATTTTATCTAACTTTTAAAACATATCTATTACAAATTCTGCATCATGCTGTTACCTGATTCTAAATCAACTCCAATTCCTGGCAACCCATTGTGCTGAGAACAGCCGCTCCACTGACTTTTCAAGGCTGGGACCTTTTGGAAGCAAATCACCAGACTTTTCTCCTGAAGTGCCTATGGGTGGGCTTGAACGCCAACCTTTCAACTAGTAGACAAGCACTGGAATGTTTATACTACCCAGGGCCTCCAATTCAGCCCAAAAAGCTAAACTCAGAGCCATCAGGTCGATTCAAACTCACAGCAACCCATTAAGGCAACTGCCCCTGTGGATTTCCAGGACTTTGAGAGTAGAAAGCCTGTCTTTCTCTCAGGGTCTCTGTTAGCATCCAATATTTTACCACTAAAATAGTCTCTGCATGAGGGGTCTTCAAAGTTTGTGGGAAATTGGTTTTTTCCATTTTTCTGCCGATTTTTAAGGCTCCCATGATTTCTTAAGCTAGGTATATAGTATGGAATACAATGAAGCGTGATGAGAAGTTTGTTAGCACCAAGTTATAAATACAAACTCCTTTCCTCTGTTTCTTACCACATGCTCAGAAATGACCCACCAGCAAGCATAAGTGTCTCTCCGCCCCATTTTTCCATAGGGTATAGTAAGAATTAAAGGAATCAATATTATGTACACAGCTTACAACAGTGTCAGAGGAATAAAAACATAACAAAAATGGCATCTACTTTAATTATATAATTATTGTTTTACAAGGAAAAATCATCTTAGCTCAGACAACTCATTACAAATCCTGAGCATGTTAAAATGTCAGTTTACCTTATCAATGAACTCAACCACTTAGCGAAGTGGGGCTGAAGATCATATTAAGCAGAATCTGTGTTTACAGTGTGTCCACCACATTCACAAGTCTAATTTTCTGCAACTCTGAATCACTATTAGCTACTCTCTTGACTCATCACATAGAGAGGTGGAAAGGCTGGAACCTAATGGGCATACAAAGGTACTTCTTAATCTACCCGGATTTTACCAGTTTACTAAGTAGAACTTGTCCTATATAATACTCAATAAATATGCTGAAGAATTATGGCCCAAACTGTGTCCACTGAAAAGTTTTCTATATGTTTAATCCTTTTTTACTATCCTAAAAGTTATAACCCAACCTTGACAGAAAACAGCATATCTACCTTTTTATTTAACTACAAAGATTTACATTTTCTAACTTCCAACCCAAAAGATTTGCATTTTATTGAGCACCACAGGTTCAAAAATCCTACTGAGTAAACCAAGAGAAGGTAAGAATGATTCTCTGGGTCTACAAATTTGATCTTAATTTCTATGCAAATCTCATGCTTTCATTGCTTTCCTTAACCAGATGTTAATATTAAAATAACCTCAACTAAAAAATGTAGAACAATCTCGATAATGCAAAGCAAGTTCAGTTAATTCTTATAAACTTTATTTTCCCTTTATGTGTAAACACACATAAAGAAGCACAAAGACCTTTCAAAACAGCTTTCTCATTTACTTTCCATATGATCTTAAGCCAATTAAACAGTCTTAAGCATCAGTTTTTTCCTTTGGAAATGGGAATAAAAGGAGGAGTTCTGACAACCACGTGGGACTGTTTGAAGATTGAGACAGTACATATTGCATTAGCAAAAAGTACTTACTATGAAAAATAGTAAGTTTCCACGTCACTAATAATTTAAATCAAAACTTTTAAAATTACTTACATCAAAATTTCAGTGCCATTTACCTCAACCGATTGGAAGGTTTTATTTTCTATGGTACCCCTCTCCATAAACCCATTCGTCCATGTCTCCTCAAGGCCGGTCTCACAGCACTCAGCAGACAGGTCTGATTCCTCCGAGATGACACAAATCTCCTCTTTGAATTAGGGACCCTGCTCAGGGCACTAGGTTATCACAGTACTTCTTACATTTCCCTATACAGAGGGGCTTTACAATGTTTGTGGAATAATCCCTGTACCTTTCAAATCCACCTTTACATAAACTTTGAGGACCCGTATGGGCAAGGACTGTGTTTTATTTATCTCTTGTGTCCCAAGAATGCAATCCAATAGTTCTTAACCCTAACATAAGGATTACATATGGGAACTTATATTAATACCTGAGTTCCACCCCAGAGCCATTCAATCATAATGGGTGGGCGGGGGCGCCATCAACTTGGGCAGGGGAATTTTTTAAAGATCTTCTTATTCTTGTGCTACCAGTGTTTACCCCTGGACTCTGACATTTAACATACTACATGAATGCATACGCAAAAGAAACCCATCCAACGGAGCAGAGCTGCCCCACAGGGTTCCTCGTCAGTCCTCCTCCTTCCAAGCAGCGCTGGGGTTAAACTGCTGATTTCTTGGTTAACAACTAGTATTTAATAATCACACCACCAGCGGGCCTCACCAACATAAGGGCATGTAAACTGTATCTATGTATGCATAAATATACGCAAAATTAGAAAGGAATAGAAATGCTTACAAAGGGACTTCAAAAGGCCATGGAAAAATTCCATGATTTTCCAATTGCTTGCCCATGAATATTTTTTAAGTCCCTTATACATAAATATTACTCAGTTAAAGATCCTCATCATCAGGCTGAGCCCCAGTGGCATAGTGGTTGTGCGCGGGACTGCGGCCCACTGGGATGGAGGTTCAATTCCAGCTCCCAGGAGCAGAGGCTGGGCCTCCTACTCCCACCACCAGAGGGCAGTGATGCCTAAAAAAAAACTAAAAAAAAAAAAAAAAAGATCCTGATCATCAATAGTTTTGCCCAGTCCAATCATTTCTTCTTTTTAAACACATGCTACGTATACTAAACATTGGCTCCATGCTGCATTATGATGGCTTTTACAGTTAGCTCAATACATAACTTTTTTAGTATAATTATGCCTCATCATTCTTCCTAGATTACAGTCTTGCTTCTCGATAATATACCCTGACTTATTTTTATTTTCTCTAACATACTTAGGATGGTGCCTTAAATTATAGACATGTAATAAACATATGACTGATCTGATAAAGGTACAGGAAATCACTGGAAATATGTCACATACAATTTGGGCTACTATGGAGAAAACAGAAAAGTGAAAACCTTAGGCAAAACTATTTTAAAATATCCCTTATCTAAAGATAACAATTTATCTCATTAAAGATGATCTGTATATTTGCACATCATATAGTCATAATACACAACTTCCCAATCCCACCTGTCATTTTCAGTTTTTGACCTACTTATATGCTAAAACTATCTTCTAGTTCATTTTTGGTATCTATGGCTGTTGTTGGGTACATTTTTAATGATTTCCTTTTTTAAAAAAAATGATTTTCTAATATTCTATAATTAGCTAATGAGCTAATGAAAGTCACAAGGAATACTTGTTTAATAAATACTCTTGAAAGAATTTAATGTTTACCATCTTCTAAAATAGACTGTCTATACAAGCTACATGTTTCCCTGTCAATATCAATTTGAATGGAAATCCTGCATTAAAATGAGTCAATACTATTCTATTCTACTCATAAATCTTGACAGATTATGGGCAGATTTCCATACCTGCAAAGTTTGTAAAATGCAGTGATGTTTAAAAGCAAACGAGCTAGGTTGTACTATACAAGAAACTCCACAAATGGTATTTACTGTAGAAATTAGGAGAAACTGCACACACAATTCTACAGGAGCAGCACTCAGGAAGAAAAGGAAACGGTGCACATTAATATTTGGCATCCTATGTTTTGCCATCATTAAAGTAATCCAAAATACTAAAGTTTTCTTAAAAATACTGTATGCAGGGCTGAGCCCCGGTGGCGTAGAAGTTTTGTGCGGGACTGCGACCCACTGGGTTGGAGGTTCAAATCCAGCAGCAAGGCTGGGCCTCCTACTCCCACCACCAGAGGACAGTGATGTCCAAAACAAAACAAAAAAGGAAATACTCAATATGGAGAAGAGGCATTCAGAGAGCAGCTGTTCATTAGATATGTGGTAAACATTACCATGCTGCTACTGGCTAAGAACTTAGGAAGCAAGAGAGAGCCGTAGTTACCCATCAAGACAGCAATCCTCAACTCCCTAGTCAATAAAAATGGACCGAATTCCACAAAAGTGGTACCCTGGGTTGATTTTAAGGAAGATTAAATTTAGGAGTTGCCAACACCCAAAGGAAAAACATTCCAGAGTCTGAGACTCAATTGTGGTGGGAAGTCATCTACATTCTCAGCACTATGTTCCCTTATCCACGGCAGCAATATTCACAAAGGATGCTTCTCATGATCTTACCGGATATACCCTACCTATTTACCACAATAAACACTGTCCCGTTACAAAAAAAAAAATTAAACTTTGAAATAATTTTAGTACAGACAAAAGAGGGAAATGTATTATCTGCCAGGATAGTTCCCAAAATAAGCCTCTGTCAGAGAGACTGAGGAAAAGATTGAAAATGAAAAATTCCAGCTATTTTTCTAGCTAAAGTAGAAGAATGTTAAGCCTTTATTTCAGTATCCCCTTAACCTTCATATTTTCAACTAAAAAAACTCAAAACCTACAAATTTGATCACCACTCTTATGAATTCCTTTTAAAGCAATTTAATGAATAACAGATCTTTTATGCAAGTAGCAAACCACAGAGACAGTTTTGCTAGCTGATAAAAATCTCTCTGAAGCTGATATGAAAACACACCCTCCAGTGAAAAACTCTGGTTTTTAGGTAAATCATTGTAAGAATTCAAGATGTGCTTATGTTTTTATTGTGAATGCTCTCATTTAAAACCACGAAGGCAAAGAGATTCTTAATAATTGCCAGGGATTAAAGAAGAGTAAATCAGAAAGCCACAAGTAAAAAAACTTAACAACAACAAGAAAAAAGCAGTAGTGACTTTAGGTGAAAGGTGGTAAAGGGAGTCAATTAAAAAAAAACAACAGTAAGTTACTAATCAAATACCCAGAATTTATGTGGGATTGCTTTAATTTGCTGAGGTTAGGATGTCAAATACCAAGGAAAGGGTTTTACAAGTCAGTGTAATGAGAAGATGCTGCTGCCTATGGAATGTCTTGGGACCCTTCAAAATCATGCCCCGGCCCCACCCCCAAACCCTACCATAAATGTTTTTGAGATTACACAGAATGAAACACTTAAATAAGAAACCTCTTCAAAGCTGAAAGAACCATGGGTTGTACCCCTTCTGCCCTAAATAGTACTTTTTAAAAAAGTGAGTTGGCAAACATATTTCCTAAAACACTGCCTATGACTTATCTATGACAATAATACAGAATGCTATCACACATATTACTTAAAAAAATAAAAACACCTATGCTGGCGAACACTACTTCCCGCCCCCCAAAAGTTGATGAACTACATGCAATCACGCCTACGCCGATGTGGGTATCCTCATCTTGGACTGGGTGCGAAGTCAAAGTCTGGGATATTGCCAAAGTCCCAGGGGCTCGTTCGCAGGTGCCACGAAAGAGTGTCTAGAGGACCCCGAGATAAGCAATCGGACAAGACAGACACGTGGGAAACCTCACTGGACATGTCGTCATCCCCATTCATCAGGTTTGCCGAGAGAGGCGGCAGAAACGCGCGCGCGCAGGTAAGCCAGCCGTGGCGCCCCCCACTTGTCCTTCCAGCGCCGACAAGCAGCCGCGGGGCGAGCGCTGCAGGCCGGACGTGCAAAGCACGCGGGCTCCGGAGTAAACTTCCCGGGAAAGGAAAGCTGCCCCCCCTCCCCGCGGGGCTCACCTCGGTGGCCGGAATGTTGACCACGCCGGTGGAGCGCCGCTTCTCCCGCAGCTTCCTCTTCTCGATCTGCCCCTTGCCCTTCCTGGCGCTGGGGCCCGAGCTCTTGCCCTTCTCGGGGCCGCCGTCCCGCTCCTCCTCGTCGCCCCGAGGCGGCGGAGCCCCCGAGGCGGCGGCAGCGGCGGCGGCAGCGGGGGGCTCCTCCTCGGGCCGCCGCGGCCCCGGACCCGCCCGGCCGGGAGCCGCGGGGCCGCCGGCGCAGTTCACGCCCCCCGGGCCCGAGGCGGCAGGTGCGGCCGCGCCGGCCGGGAAGTTGTTGTTGAGCTCGTGGGCCGTGGCCGCCGCCGCCGCCGCCGCGGGGACCAGCCCCCCCAGGGGCTTCCCGGCCGGGTCGCTCGCGCCCGCGCCGGCCGCCGGGGCCGGGGGGTTCTGCTTGGCGCGCATCTTCTCGCGCTTCGCCTTCCACTCCTCCAGGAAGTCCGTGGTGGTGGTGGTGGTGCTGCTGCTGCTGCTGCTGCTGCTGCTCCGGTAGCCACCGGTCGCCATATTCCCAGCGGGGCCGGCTGGGCTCTCACCTCCGGCCGCCCACCCCGGCTCCGACCGCCGCGCCGCTCTCTTCCCGCGGCCCCGAGGATGCGGGAGGACGACCCCCCGGCGTCGGGACAGCCGCGGCTTCCCCGGCGAGGGCGGGTCTGGCGGGGGGAACACAGAGGGAAGGGAAACGTGAGGTCCTCGCGCGGCCCCCGGGTCGGCTCCCCGCCCGCACCCTCCCGAGCCCTGCGGAGAGCGCCCCGTGCCCCGCCCGCCCGCCGGATCCCCGCCCGGCAAAGTTTCCCGGACGCACCTCCACCGGGCTCGCTCCGAGCGGCGCCCAGAGCCCGAGTGCCGCGGCGGGAGGGAGGGGAGGGGTGAGGAGCGCGATGACCCCACTCCGCGGGGGCCCGGCGCGCCGCCCCCTCCCCCCCGGGTCCGAGCCCGGGCGCCGCCGCCCGACCCCGCCACCTGTCGGCCCGCCGCACGCCCGGCCCGCTCTCCGGCCGCCACACGTCCGCGGCTCCCCCCCGCCCCCTCCCCAGATTCGGGGACCGAGCGCCGAGCGCCTCTCGGACTCGGACTCGCACGGAGCCGGGGACGCGAGCACACACACCAGCTATCCCGCCCAGCCGAAGACGGGGTGGGCGCTCCCCCGGAGCGCGGGCAGCCGGGGCAACTCCTTACCTCCGAAGAGCCTGGGGAGCGAGGCCGGAGCGGGAGGTGGGTGCCCAGGTATGCGCGGGCGGCCGCGCGGTTGCCGACCGGCGGGCAAACTCTGTCCGGTGCTCACGGCTTCCCAGAGATAGGGAGGGGACGAGGGAGGGACCGAGGGAGGGAAAAAGCAAGGGGCGGGATGGGAGCCGAACGGCGCCGAAGTTGGGGCGGAAAGGGCCGAAGCGGCTCGCGAGGGGCGCGGCGCGGCCCGGGAGGGTCGTGCGGGCCGACGCCCCGCCCCTGGCGCTCAGGTGCGCGGCGCCGCGTCCTGCCGGCCGCTGCCCTGCGCTCCGCGCCTGCCGCCGGCCGGTCGCACCGCACATTCCTGCGCCCGCCGCCTCCGGGCGTCCGGCCTGGCGGCGCCTCCAACCCTAAGCCTAAAGCGGCCCTCCACGCCCTGAACCCGGCTCCTCGCCTCTCTTCGCCCGCCTCCCAGGACTCTTCCTTTTAAGTACAAGACCACATTTTTCTAGGGAAAAGTCTGCATTGCTGCTGGCCGAGAGCGAAAGTGCAATCAGCTGGCGGTGATTCAGATCCTGAGTAATCAGAATGGGGAAATACCCACGCGTCCCTTTTCCTGGCCATTGTCCCTCTTCTTAAAGGCAGTGGACTCAAAAAACTCCGTGCCGTCGAGTCATTGTGGACTCTTCGGGACCCCTGTTGGGTTTCCGAGACTATTTATGGGAGTAGAAAGCCCAGGTCTTCCGGCAGCAATGACAGAAAGCCAGAACCCTCTTCCGAAGAGTCGTCTGTTCCTAATAAAAGGCTGCCTTAAAAGACAACATCCAAACACTGCCATCGAGTAAATACTGATTCTTAAACCCCCTAAGCCAACTCACTGCCATCTGCCCCGAGTTTCCGCTGCTGTACCTCTATGGAAGCAGCAAGCTTTGTCTTTCTACTGAGGAGCCAGTGAGTGGTGGGTTCTAACTGGCTAAAAGGAAGGGCTTAAATTGCTCTTGTAGGGTTTGCCCTCGTGGCAGTTTGAATCCACCCATTTTATCAGGGAAGAGACGACCTGGCTGTCATTACAACCCTATGAACGGTTCTGCTTGAGTATCAACAGTCCCTGTGAATCTAAGTAATTCAATGGCAACTACCATTAAATTTGGTTTGCAAGAGAAAATGATAACTCACTTATAAAATGTGTTGTAATGATTAACCCAATTCTTGGAGGTTTCCTGTTTACTGTACCTTGTCTCTCCAGCTCCTCTTTCCCAAATCAAAACTCACTGCCCTAAACCAACCCCACTCATATGGGCCTTGTCGGACAGGGGAAGTGCTCCTGCGAGTTTCTGAGACTCATTCTTTTCGGAAGTAGAAAGGTTCCTCTCCCTCAGGGGATTGGTTCTGTCAAACCGTTGACTTTATGGTTAGCAGCCACACACATAACCACTAAGCCACCGTTTAGAGAAAGAGAATTTAGCAAGGCTTCCCACACCTCAGGAAGAAGGAAAGCTGCATTGATGATTTGAGAGAAGTCAGAGTGGTGACTGTCTTAATTTTTCCATCATTCACATGCCAGAGGATAAATCATATTTTCAGATGCAAAATCATGCAAGATTTCTGTATCAGGACAAAGTGAGCTGACAGACTCCTGGGGAGTCTGACCACACTATCCAAGTGGTGCCAGAGCACACCTTTGTCGTGAGCTTCAAATGCCAGGTCACCATTTTGTGAAAGAGTTAGAGAGCCTTGAGTCACACTTACTTAAAAATAGTTCTTCCGACTTACCCTGCCTGTTTGGGCCCTGGTGGCTCATGGTGGGCGGGCGATATGCGCCTCAGGCAGGAAGGGGAATAAGAAGGTGAGGAGTGTGCTATCTATTTCTCAGAGGGAAAGTCACAATTTGGAGCTTTGCTTTGAGCTAACAGGACAACAGGAAGAGCACTCGAATACTCCTTGGCAAATGAAAGATGTACTTGGGAATAGATTTAAAAGGCTTGGTGACTGGTTTCCTAATTGGTCCCATGCCTGAGATTCCACAATTCAAGATACATTATTTTGTCTTCGCAGTTTTAAAGAGAGTGAGGGATGGGGTTTGGGTATTAAATATATTCAAAGTACGTAACTTCTCCAAAACCCAACTTCCTTTACTACAAAAGCAGGCATAAATCGCTCCATGTATTTTTTTTTAATTTTTTTTTTTTTAGGCATCACTGCCCTCTGGTAGGAGTGGGAGGCCCAGCCTTGCTGCTGCTGGATTTGAACCGCCAAGCCAGTCGGCCCCAGTCCCGCACTCAACCACTACGCTACCGGGGCTCAGCCCTGCTCCATATATTTTTGAGTGGTTTCAAAAGTCAAGGGGCACCACATATGCATGTAAGCAAAGTCCCCTCAGTTAGCATAGTCTCTCCTCCGAGTCATAGGATATCAGCCCGAGCCATAAATCCCTAAAAAGGAGAGTCAAGGGAAAGCAGGCAAATCATATGAGTTACTGAACATGTGATATCAACTTGAAGATGATCAATGGACGAAGTAAGACACCACATATGCCACCTCAGCTGAGGACTGCGTCGTTCAGACCAGCTCTTCGTGTTCATTGACTCGCGTCCAGAACGCGGGGCACTGCTGACTTGTGAGGCTTTGGATAAGTTGCCCAACTTTTGTGCCTTGTTTACTTAACATATAAAATGGGGATAATAATACTTCCTACACTGGAAGAGTGTTGTGAAAGTGCCTGTGGTTTTTAGATAAAAGGCCGACTGTGGGCACCAGGGTAATCATTATACCCTGCTAATAGAACAGCTGAGGGCGCAGCTGCACACGGGAGGGTGGCCATGAGTCTCAATCCATTCTATAGCAGTGGGGGACCCTAGGAGTCCTGGGTGAAATAGATTATCGAGGTGTAGCATACTCTGTTATTATCTGAGTGTCACGCAGCCTTTACCTTACCATTCTCAATATTCCCAAAGATCTGTTTCATCCAGCCTGTTTCCAGCATTGCACCAAGCTGTTTCTAGCTGAGTCAGTGATATTTGCGTATCCTCTGTCTTGGTTCTGATGAAATAATGAGCTTGGTTTCTCAACATCAACAATATTGACGTTTGTGGGCACGTAATTCTTTGTTGTGGAAGCTTGCCCTGTGCATTGTAGAATGTTCAGCAGCATCCGTGGTCTCAACCCACTCGGTCCTAGTAACTTACTCCCCCAGCCTGTGACAACCAAAATCGTCTCCAGACCAAACTAACCTAAAGTAGCTAATGCCGGAGGCCCGCTTGATCTGAACTAAGGGAAATAGGATGATGCTAAGTAAAAGAAATACAAAATTAATTTTAATATGGCAGAATGATACTTATTCTAAATGTTAAGTCAATGTTTCCAAGGCAGTAAATTAGCTCTGATGTGAAATAGCCAGTTGGTATGTGTTGAAATAATTAATAGCATATTGGGAAATAGCTATTTTGTTGTCAGGGTAAATATTTCTGGAGCATATGCAGTCCAGCCTCTTTTTTAAAAAATCAAAATAAGACATACCTTAAAAAGCCAAATGCTGTGCTCGCTTCGGCAGCACATATACTAAAAAAAAGCCAAATGCTTTAGTTCTCCAAGAATTGCCACAAGACCCCCACAATTATCTGCCTGCTCCCAAAACTTTGAACTCTTAACTTCACACTTAGTGTGGTAAATATACTTATCTGCCAATTTGCATCTTCATTTTTCCATCATCTTTGATTGACTTCATACTATAGAATAAAAAGAATTAGTTCTATACACCAATGAAATAAGTATTACACCAAATTCCCATGTAGATCACAATCTTTATTTTAACCTGCATTGATTGTATTGTAACTATTGCAGAGGCTCAGAGCTGAACCACGTCGTGCACATACCATGGTTGCTTTCCTTCCTTCTATTCTTTTCTTCTCTTCTCATTGAAGAAAGCCGAGGGTTCTACGCTTGGAACCCCAAGAGGCCCTTCCAGCCTATCCAGTAGAGTCACTGTGAGTCAGAATCAGCAGAATCAGCTCCACGGCGGGGAGGGAATGTTTCTCCTTTTAACAGCTCTGTTTCTTTATACGTGCGGCAATTTCTTTTTCCTGGAGTTAAAACCTGCCTTGTAAGAACCACTTGTTTATTTTTCTGGGCTGGTGCTGGGTTCCAGTGAGTGAGTAGATCATAGCAACCGTGTGTGACGGAGCAGAAGGGCCCTCTGGGGTTTTCCGGGCTGCGATCTTCACGGGGCCCAGGTTTTTTCTCCCACGGAGGCGCTGCGTAACTTGAAATGGCCCACCTCTAGGTTAGCAGCTAAGTTGTGAACCGTCGTGCCACCAGGGCTCAGTTTCTATAGAAGAGCCGCAAATTTATTTGGTAAGTCACGAGTGTGGTCTCTCTCCTTCCTAGAGTGCTCCATCTCTGTTCCAGCCTCGACTGTCTGTTTTCCTAACTCGTTGCTCAACAGTCTTCCCGGGGATTCCTTTTCCTGGATGTGTCCCTTGTTTTCTAAATCCCACTTTCTGGTTTTTTTTCCCTCTCCCATTTAGGTAGAATATATCCTCAGTATATATATATATGTATATATGTATATATGTATATGTATATATATATGGCAGGAGTTTGGTAACACATTCTTAGAGACCTTGAATGTTGGGAAATGTTTCTATATATCTCAATTGACTGCTGCTTTAACACTGGGTTGGAAATGGTTTTCCTTCAGAATGTTTTTTGTGTGTGTGGGCATCATTGCCCGCTGGTGGAAGTAGAAGGCCCAGCCTTGCTCCTAGAAAGCTGCTGCTGGATTTGAACCACCAACCCTGTGAGCCACTGTCCTACACACCACCACTAAGTCACTGGGGCTCAGCCCTCCTTCAGAATGTTTAAGGCATTGCTCTGGTATGGAGAGACCAGGCCTTCCCGATTCCTCTGTAGTCTCTCTCAGCATTTTCAGATCGACTTCCCAGATCTTCTGAAATAGCTTGAGAATATACACTGATTTGATCGCTTTCTTCTTCTTGTCTTCCATTTTTATGTGAGACACTCAGACCCCTAACCCCTGCCATCAAGAGGATCCCAACAAAGTAGAACCACCACTCCAGGTGGTCGAGGCTGTAAATCTTTATGGGGGCAGAAAACCTCATCTTTCTTTTACTTCTAATTTTAGGAAGAGTTCCTCCATATCAATCTTTCTATTGAACTATATTTCGACCATCTCTTCCCCCTCTCCCAGTCCCTCACCCCCAAGATCCCTTTCTTGTCTTAATTTCTGTTTTCACTGTATCTTATTGTGTCCCAGTTTGGCTCTCTCCCCACCATGAGGAAAACATACCCAATTTTCACTTGTTGCCTGCTGGAGCTCTGCATTCCGTCCCTTGACTGTTAGTTCCTTTCCCTTTCATTCAGTCTTTCTCCCCCATGGAGGAGTTTGTTCCCAGACCGCTGTTGGTTCCTATCGGAGGTGGTCGCATTGGAACATGGCTCCGAGGGCGCAGACCTCCCCTGGAGGTGGGACCAGATGAGTGGCTCTGTGGAGGCTTTCTCCCTGGTGGTGAGACCAGCGTGCTGCCTCCTCCAGCTGCCCTGCCTCATCACGTGGGCCACGCCAGCCCGTGGATGCAGGGGACCGCGTTGCTATGCCATGCTATTCCACACTGCGACACTGCCTGGGCTCGACTCTGCTTGTCTTGCCACCACTCCAGACACCGCACCTCCAGCCAGCCTGCCACCTCGCCTCCACCGGGAGCCTCCACCTCCCCCGCCATGCTGGCCTCCACTACACCTGGACGTCTCATCTGCCTACTGTCGCCTTCCTGGGCCTTGGGCTGGTGGCCGCGTGAGTTGGAAGGACCTGCAGTACATTCACAGACCCACAAAAGTGAGTTGGACTGACTGAGCTCTCTGAACTGCGTGCACTAATTTGCTCTTATATTTCTTTTGGGCTATCTAGGCTCCTAGTTTAGCTTCTAACAGCTTCTGTTCTCTCCTCTAGTGATAGCGCTGCGGCAAACCAAAGCCCGCGTCTCCACCTGTCAGTAGCTGGATTACAGCATCAGCTGAACTGTGGCTCTAGAACGGTGTCTGGCATTAAAGTAAGGGCATCGATCAGAAAGAAATGGAACCCTGACACTAGCATGAGGACAAACAGGCTGATGATCAGGGAGATGAGGCTATTGAGCCCCTAGAGTCTAATTGAGCCGCCCCAGTCCAGAGCTCCACCCCTGCCACCTGAGGGGACTAATCCACTGTCAGTAAAGCAATTCACACTTGAGCAGACTAATCAGACTCTGCATTGCTGAAATGCCAGGTGGGGCTGCATCTGGAGCATTGCCTGTGGGAGCCGCCTTACAAGATAGTGCCCAGAGCCCCCAGGACACACCCCCGCCACCCATTATACTTCCTCTAGACCTGTAAATTTTAAATCTCAGAAAACTCCCAAAGGTAAATACAGATGGTGAGTCAGGAAGAAATGTGCTCTACTTAAAGAGCTGTTAAGTTTTTAATATGTCCAAGAAGAAGCCCGGGGAATAAATGCTTGTGTAGATTTCTCAATTAGCTTCTTGTTTCCATTTCTCTTCTCTTGTATCTTCTGCAGTGTGTGAAGATATAGCCCAGTACATCTGAAATTACTATAAAGAACCATTGTATTTTTCCTTTGCAAATTTTTTTTGGGGGGGTGGGGGATCACTGCCCTCTCGTGGGAGTGGGAGCTACCCAGCCTTGCTCCCGGAGAGCTGCTAATGGATTTGAATGCCAAGCCAGTGGGCCGCAGTCCCACACTCAACCACTCCACCACCGGGGCTCAGCCTGCAACATTTTTTTAAAGCCATAGTAAAACTATGAACTATATAGCTAATGAGTTTTTTCCTTTTTCAAATGGTTGCAAGTGATTTGGGAAACCACATTTGTGGCTTATCTCTGGCAGGTTTAGGCTTTATCCTTGAAGCTTATACAACTTTGTAGACCCTCTTTAGGAAAAAACGAGAGGGAAGAAAATATTTAGGATGAGCAATAAATGAGCAAAAAGATAAAAAAAAATTTTTAAACTTGATTGTGAATTAGGTGAAGGTTTATAGATAACATCATCAATTTTACATTAAAAACTCTTCAAATGTCTCCATTTCCATAATTTTTTCTTCTTCTTCTTGAATACTGTATTATTTCCCTTAATTCAAATTAACACCCATGTCATCCCCTTCTCTCCCTTTCAACCTTCCACCCCTAGTAACCAAAGTTTGTTTGTTTGTTTCTTTTTTGTGTGTGTGGGCATCACTGCCGCTGGTGGGGGTGGGTGCTACCTAGTGCCGCTCCCGAAGCCGCCGCTGGATTTGAACCGCCAAGCCTGTGGGCTGCAGTTCCGCACTCAACCACTTACGCCACTGGGACTCAGTCCAAAGACAGCATTCTAATAAATTGACAAATACCAACATTACAAAAATCCAGAAAGTTAATCAAACTATTCATTACTTTATTCACTATTTTTGTAATACTATTTTATCGGCATTCCTATTGATAATGCGGATGCATAAAAATATGACCTCGCATATAGCTGCATCCACTTGCTTGTAGTACAAATATATGTCAGTTCTGGTGGCGCAGTTGGTTGCCAACTGAAAGGTGGCCTTTTGAACATCCAGCCACTCCTCAGAAAAAAGATGTGGAAGTCTGCCTCCTTAAAGATGATCTTCTCGGTGGAGCCCCAGTGGCACAGTAGTTGAGTGTGGGACAGCAGCCCACAGGCTTGGAGGTTCAAATGCAGCTGGACCTCCAGGAGCAAGGCTGGACCTCCCACTCCCCCCAGAGGGCAGTGATGCCCCCCCCCCCCCAAAAAAAATTATCTTCTCGGAAACAGTGTGAGGTCGTTCCACCCTCTGCTGTCGCATTGTTAGGAGTTGGCATCGATTCAGTGGCAACAAGTTAGACTGTAAATCTCCCAAAATGATTGGTATCGAGACCTGTCCCACAAGGTTTCCAAACCTCTAGCCTTGAAAGAAGTAAATTGTTACATATTCCTTCTGCCTAGTCACTAGACCCTAGTGCCTGGTGGGCTGGACCTGCCAAGCTTTGAGTTAGTCAACACTCAGCAACTGCCTGCCCAAGGCTGCTTGGTTATACTATACTGCGCCGACTGCTCCCTGCCTTGGAGTTCATTCCGGTCCACAGGAAGCCAAAGGACAGAGAGGGCCTACTTCCTAGCATTCCCAAGACTCTCAGTCTTTACAGCAATGGACAGCCTTATCCGCCTCAGCTTCCCCAATCACAGTAAGTACCCATTAGTACCCACTGCACAAGTCAGTGCCCTGCACGAAACTCTCGGATTTGCTTGCTCCTTGAGTTTGGAAGTCTCACACCTAGTTAGTGCTTGGATGGGAGGAAGTCTGACATTCTGCCCCATGCTCCAGCTCCTGCTTCTGATACTACTCTTCTGATGTTACAGGTGTCTCCTGGGTCCAGGAGGTTCACTGCACACGGGGATCTCGAGTCCAGAGGATATATTCCCCTCCTGGCTCATGCTGGTCATGTGATCTCTCTTCTGGCTTCTCAGGGAGCTCATTGTATATGCAGCTGGGTGCCATTCCAGGGAATCCTGTTCACAATGACTCACAGGTGAACCCTATCAGTATCTTCCCTCACCTCCTGACCAGACCCGTGAATACGAAAGTCTTTGGTCCGAGTTAGAGACTTTGGCTAGAAAAGCCACCTTAAATAATAATTCACTGCCCCCATGGAGGGTGTGACTGAAGTCACACTTTTTGTCCCTCGTGGGTATGGTCTGCAGGAGGTAAAAATCAAATCGCCATCAGTGAGTTCTCTTTCCAACTGAGCATGTGCAGACTAGTACTGTACACTGGTGACAAACACCAATTAAATGCCAATTACCACCCCAAAGACTACCAGCCCAGGACTCGGGGAAAAGCTTAACATGCATTTTGGCCTGGATAAATGAGTTCTCGTGGCATAATGAGTCATGTCGTGATCTGCTAACCATAAAGTCAGCACTTCGAACCTACAGGCCGCTCAGCAGGAGAAAGCTGATGCTGTCAGCTTCTGTCAAGACTGGAAGTCCCCAAACACAAGGGCCCCTTCTACTCTGTTCTCTAAGGTCACTATGAGTCGCCAGCAACCTGATGGCAGTGAGGTGGGTTTGGGTTTGGAAAGCAATTGTGGCAGCCATGTACTCGTGTCAATTTCATGATTGGGAGTCTAGGGATGGTGTCTAGCCTGGAGATAGCCAATAAGATCTCTGTGTGGGCGTGGCTTTCTCCTGAGACTTCTGGGAAATCTCACGGTATCTCCCAGTTGGAGGAGAGAGATTGTCTCACTCTCTGGAAGTCAGTATACTAGCAAGACAAGATGGTGGCATGCTGAGTCCTGGAACCTGGAGGAGCCAGAAGAGAAGCCACATGGGCTTGTTCTGATGGAACCAGACGTCTGGGGCTGGAGACGCCACAGAGACACCCCTGCCAGTGCTGAGATGCTTCTGCCGCCAATGGATACTGCTGATGGACCCTGAGTCCTGGAAATAAGGAGCCATGAAGAGACCCCTGCCAGCACCAGGATGCTTCTACTGCTGCTGGACACATAAGATTCTGCACCCACTGGCCTGTGATTGTCCTCGTGTCATCGCATGTGCTTTGTAAGTCAGAAAGAGATGTTAAAGACTGGGATCAGACATATGACCTTGGACTGGCCTGGATTGGGATGCTTTCTCAATGTTCCATTCCTCTTTTCCTTATATCCATATGCATGTCTATGAATTTGTTTCTCTAGTCTACTCGGACTAACACAGGAATCAAGACCTGATTTTCTTTGCAGAAGAAAATCTGCATCTGCCTTGATTCTTGCTGGACCCAAGACTGTACGTTGCCGCCTCTCCCCTGACCTGATTGCACCAGTGTCAGCAGCCTGGTGAGTGAGCAGGATTCTTCAGATGGACACCTAGACTTTGCATTGGGGCCTGCAACTCAGATCTGGGACTTACCAGCTCCACAGTCAAAAATCTTTTCCTTACTGGTTCCTGAGTTCTGTGAAACAGTGCAGTGAAGTGCAGACTCCTGGCACCTGAGGGGATATATTAAGGTGGGGGTTGGGCGGTGGGGGTGGCAGGAAATGGTGGATGATATTAGTTTGAAGGAAGAGATAGCATTTTGAAGAAGGTGGAGATCTTCAACTTCACCTCATTGAGGCTCATCTTACACTAATGGTTCTAAAGAAATTATTTTTTGCAGTTGGTATCAGAATCGTGGCTCTTGTTGCAGTGGCCGAGGCTACTGGAAAATGTGGTTTTGGGAAAAAGGAATGAGAAACCTCTGGTTTCTGTATCAGATTAAAAACCACCCATGGATTAAAGCAGCTATTATGTGAAAGTCAATTACCCAGACGTAAGCTGTTCATGAGGTATATCTTGGTCGATGAAGATCTTCCTTTCAGGAATGGAGTAGTGGGTACACAGGGCAATGCAGAATGACAAGGAAGGGCAGGACAGACGGTTGGCTCTATTATCAGTAGTTGCTGAAATGGCCAGGGAAAAGAACGTAGGGGGGGATTCTAGCACCCACCCAAATCCAGCTCCAGTTTGGTCAGAGTTAGCACGGCAAGTCTCGGGACTGATTCAGAAAGGGAAAATTGCATTAGAACAACAGGACGTTGTTCTATGGTCACTGATCGCCAAGGAGGTAATCTGGGAGTGGAAGAGCCAAACCTAAAAAACTGCAACCAGGCAGTACAGTGAAAGGAGTTGCTTCATTTAGTCCATCAGTACATGTTGCTGATCAGTATAGTCAGCTGCCTGAGGACCAGTTACTGGGTTATGAGAGTGATTAATTTAGGACAGCGTCTTCAGTTTGAGGGGCTCTGGTAGCACAGTGGATTTATTTGTTGGGCTGCTAACCTCAAGGTCAGAAGTTCTAAACCACCACTGTGCTGTGGGACAAAGAAATAGCTTCTCCTTCCATAAATAGGTACAGACTCAGAAACGGGGGCAGTTCTACTCTGTCCTTCAGGGTCGCTATATGTGAGAATTGACTCGATGGCTGTGAGTTTGTTTTTGTTGTTTTATTTTGAATATTGCCAAATGGAAAAGTATGCGTGGGTTGATACAAGACCCGTAGTTTTCTATGAGTCAGTCACAAATGGGAGCACCATGTGCAACTGCATGAAAGGTAAACAGGGGTGGGGGGTGGGGGGAGGTGCAGCCAGCCAACCTGGTGCACCTGATCAAGCTTGCTAGGAGAGCTGTTTATTCCTGGAAGGGAAAGTGTTCTCCTCTCTCACTATACTCAATGGAACACTCTACAAGAAACAGCTAAAGTGCTGTTGATGGAAGCAGTGCTGTATGGCTGTATGGCTCTGCCCCTTACACATAGTCATGACGAGTATGGTAACCAAGGGAACCCCTTTTGCTAATGCAAAAGAAAACAATTGGAGAAGTCATGTCAGATTTGTTGGTACAGCTTCCCTGTATGGGTTTCAAAGATGCAAGAAATATAAGGATAATTCATAGGAAAATGGGAAATGAAATTGGGAAAGATCTTATTCCACTAGGAAAGAGATTTTTAGATGGTTACTGAGAAATGGGAAGAATATAATAGCTATTGATGGAATTGACACAAAGATCCTAATTCAATGCTATGGGAAGTTGGGGTGACCAATGGGAAATGTTGATGGTTGCCCGATGTTAAGAACCAAGCAAGTCCATATTATTTACCCCAGCCAGGAGGAATTTACTGATGGGAATTCCCACCTGGGACCATCTGCAAGAGACTCAGCTAGTGATCAAGATTAGGATTGGGGGTGGGTGGGGACTTGGCACAGAGGGCAGGCAGGGGTCTCAACTGGGAACCGAAACCATATGCAATATGTGAGTAAAATGGCCTGTGGGGGGCAGGGTGGTGGTGGTGGTGGTGGTGGTAAGAGAGATATGTTGGGGCTCTGTACACAGAACTCATGTACTGTATCTCAGTATTTGGCATGAAAATATTGAAGGGGCTTAAGATTAGATTAGGGAGAATAAGGATGCAATAGTTGAAAATAGGTGAAATTTAGAATGAGAATTGAGAGATTTGAACAGATCTTGTATGTAGTGAATTTCTCTTACCTAAATGTATTATTAGTATGGATAGAATGTCTCACTGGGGAATACTATCTCTTGATGATATTTGAAGATTGAAAGAGTGTAGATCTGCCCTTCGGCCAGTAATAATTGGGCATGTTAAATGGGAACCATTAGAATTGTCTGAATCTGCTCGGATTGATAAGATGAAACAGTATAGGCTATCTGGTGGACAAGAGGAGATGACAGTTGTGATTAAAGAATGCTAAATGGGGCTGAGCCCCGGCAGCGCAGTGGTTGTGCGCGGGACTGCGGCCCACTGGGACGGAGGGTCAATTCCAGCAGTGGGGCTGGGCCTCCTACTCCCACCACCGGAGAGCAGTGATGCCAAAAAAATAATAATAATAATAAAGACATGCTAAATGTTAGAGTGTTGGTGCCAATAAATTCTCTGCATAACAGTTTTGTATAGCCTATGAAAAAGCAAATGACCCAACGGTATTCTAGAGAGACCTAAATAAAATAGTTCAGCCTGTAATGTTAGCTGTTCCACACACTGTATCAACAGTAAAGACATTACAATAGGCTAACAGAGACTAGTGCTTAGTAATTGATCCTACACATGCTTTTTCTTCATTCCAAACTCCTGAAAGAGTCGGATGCAGTTTACTTTCATTTGGGAAGCATTCCCTTCTACTTTCAACATGTTGTCTCAGGATTATTTGAATTTTGGAAAAGTCAAACTTTTGGGACATCTTAATCTCTACCTCATTGGAACTAATCTGGCATTAATCTTTCTAAAAGAAATTATTTTTACATTCATTAATGACTTTAGCTTGAGGGCATCTTCCTTTCCACCCCTATTTATGTCCAATTCTTGATAATCTTGATACCATCAATAAAGATAATCCATTCAAATCTACCATCTCTGATGCCATTTAAAAATCTATAATCCTCCCAGCCTTTCACTGTCAATCATTCCTTTTTCTTACCCAGCTTAAAGTTCATTAGTAACCTCTTCTGCATTTTCACTGCACCTAAATAACTAATAAGTTGAGTTAAAAACAATATGGCATGTTTACGGTGGTAGTTACGTAATCTCTGTCAACTTGAGATGATTAAGCGTATAGGGGTGGAATTTAGCCTATCAATCAGGTCGAAGCTTGACCCCAGTTGGAGAAACTATAGAGATAAATAGCTCACTGGAGGCCAGACCAAGACTCTCTGCTGATGACAAGACACATGAAGCTATGTGGATAAGACACTTGGAACTACACTGATGGGACCAGAACCCTGGAGCTGGAGGAGTCATGTGGAAACCTATGCCAGTGCTGAGATCCACCACTGGATCCACGAGACTTTTCACCCACTGGTTTGTGATATTTCTGCATTCAATATCATTGCATGAGTCTGAAAAGAAATGTATCGCTTGATACCTGACATGTGGACTAATATAGGACTTATGAATTTGCTCTGGCCTGGGCTGGGATGATTTCTTAATATACAATTGCTCTTTTATATGTTTCTTTTTTTTGGGGGGGGGGGCATCACTGCTCTCCGGTGGTGGGATTAGGAGGCCCAGCCCCACTGCTGGAATTGAACCTCCGTCCCAGTGGGCCGCAGTCCCGCGCACAACCACTACGCCACCGGGGCTCAGCCCATATGTTTCTTATACACATATGAGTCTCCCTGAATTTGTTTCCCTAGTCTATCAGGACTAACACATTTACTAAGACTACTCCAAATGCATGGTTGTAATCTCAACGGCAGCACTCTGCCCCACAGTGCAAGGATCCCAGTGAGCTGGCTGGCTTATGCTCCCAAATGACGAGTTCCCACCAGGCCTTAGACCTCCTCATCCTAACTTCACTTTCAGATGACAAACTTGCCCTGGGTTTCCTTGACTCAGGAGGATCGATCAAAGTGGAGGTCATCTTCCATGACAGCTCTTTCCCACATTCCTGCATATGGATTTACTTGACCTGCTTATTTTTCTCCTCTCCTCAAAGCACTTTTCCCATCTATGTCTTTCCATATTCAGGTAGTAGCCAACTTGCAATCCACCACACCACCAGGACTCTCTCTGTGCTTCCATTTTCAAGGACATTGCTGTCATACAATGAACTCGTTCTCTTTTGCATAATCATTGTCTTCTTTGGCATCACACCCTTCAACATATAAATGCACTCTATTATATTTCCTCCGAATGAGTTTTCTATTGGCCACTTTAACAAAGTACCACAAATTTAGGAGCATAAGCAATTCAGATGTATTATTTTAGAGTTCATAGGGTGAATGTCCAAGAGAGATCTCACTGGACCAAAACCAGAACCCTGGAGCTGGCAGGG
The DNA here is from genome assembly GCA_004026705.1 of Nesogale talazaci. Lineage (NCBI taxonomy): Eukaryota > Metazoa > Chordata > Mammalia > Afrosoricida > Tenrecidae > Nesogale > Nesogale talazaci. The sequence goes on from PVJH01027737.1 coordinate 22,542, forward strand.
CTGCATGACTTTCTAGAGACTCTAAAAAAAACCTAAATCTAATCAACTGCAACACATAATAAGAGTACAACCGCCCTGTTGGGTTTCTGGGTTTTCTATCCTGAAGGGAGCAGACAGCCTCCTCTTCCTCCCGGGGAGTCACTGAGGGGTTGCGCCAGGCTTAGCAGCACAAAGTATAGTCACTGCACTGCCCTTTCTGGAGTTAAAACAGGCCTTTTCCAGATTCTTTTCTTCTTCTTCTTTTTAATTTCACTGTGCCTGAAGCACACGGGGCAAAGCCAGACAATGATTTGGGTTACAGTTGGTTTGGGCATGAGATACGATGAGAGGCCCAGGGGATCAGATCTGCCATAAATCCAAACCCACACACCATTTTCCCGAGTCTGCAGGCTGCTCACACATCTTTATGTTTCGAGGCAAGCAAAGGGACACCTTTCCCTGCCTTTCCCTCACTGCCACAGCTCCTGTCTCTCTCCTGCCTCTCCCACTTTTACGGACTCTTGTGATGGCTTTAGGCCCACAAGATAATCCAGGAGAACCTCTCTTTCTTAAGGTTCATTCATTCATGTCCTTGATTCATATCCACAGGTGCAAAGGATTAGGATGTGAACATCTGCGTGGGGCCCTTCTCATGCCTACCGTACCATCTTAAAGAAAAATAATCCCCTTGACTCCAGACTCCCTGGTAGTCAATGTTTCACTTCTCTACTCCCAGTCAAACCCCGTGGAAGCATTATCTTTAGTCACTGTTGCCACTTCCTGAATGACCCTGCTTTAATAAATTCCTATGGGCTTTGGTTCTCACTGCTCCCAGACCACTCCCCACTCAGTTAAAATGTTAACAGCCTCCATATTGCCAAACCAGTGCTCAGATCCTTTGTTTAGTTTGGTTTTCTTTTTATCCTTGGTATTTCAGCATCGTTTGGCACAAATAATGACCCCTTTCTCCTTTAAACCTAACTTATTACAACTTTTTTGTCATCCTTTCCTGATTGTCCGACTTTTCAGTTTGATTTTAAAAGCTTACAACCCACACGAAACTGGATTTGCTCCAAGTTGTATTGGGGCAACCTAAAATGTCCTCATTTTTTTCTTTTCAGACAAAAGCCAGAAAATTGGAGACAACTTGATAAAGCCACATAGTTTGGAAATATTTGAACTGGTTTGTGGCTTGAGGCAAAGTAAGACTGAAGCCGCGTCAATTTCAAAAGCCATTATCCCCTCTCAAATCTTTCTCTAAAATCTGGACACAGACAACTAAACTACCTTCTAAGCCATTCTCCTTCAGCAAACAAACAACTGGATAAAATTGCTGATGTCTCTCCTTTATCGTTCTTTATTTGTACCAGCTTGAGTGTTACCAGCCTCTCCTTTATGGTTCTCTATGTGGACACGGCTGCCTGATATCAAGATGCGCGAGCAGACCTTGTTTATTGCACTTCACCATATTGGACTTTGCAGATATTGCTTTTCTTTAAAAAAAAAAATTGAAGGTCTGTGGCAACCTTGTATCGAGCAAGATTATCTGCAAAATTTTTTCAACCACATGTGTGCATTTTCTGTCTCTGTGTCACATTTTGATTAGTCTCACAATATTTCCAGCTTTCTCATAATGCGATTTCACACAGAATGGACTGCAGGATAGTGTATCTCATATGCACTGCATCCAAAAGGGTGAGCTTTTACTTAATGCCGCCTTTGCTCTATTGTGTTGGTCCCTGTCACCAAGCCTGCCATCCCTCCCGGGGAGACCTGTATGACTATCATTCTAATCCTGCTTCAGAAACACTGAGCGTCATTAGCATGGTCGAGTGGTGGGGGAACGTCTTTGTGCAGAAAAGCTTGGTGTCAAAGGAGTGTCCTGGCTCTGTGGGCACAGATGGAGCGCTGCCAAGCACAGATGTGCACCTCTCTGCCTTTGCCGAAGATGCTCCAGACAGGGTGGCTCCTGGCTTTTGGTTAGCCTCACCAGAAGGTGAACTGTGCCAGCAATCATGAGCAGAGTCTTGTCGACTACTGTGAACGTTCCTGACTTCATCAGCCCTTGGTTCTGACCTCAGTCTTTTCAAGAAAAATGTGTCCAGGAAAGAGATCAAAGTAAAAAGTGCATCTCCATTGGTGATGTAAGCAGCTCACTGGCTTTGTCAGGGCACAACTCTTAGTGTGATCGAAAGGCATGCATACACATCACTTGTTTGCTGCTCTGCTTTAAGAGGAAGGTCAGCCTACTCAGAAAAATTTAACAGAAGTTGATCCGTGGTTTTGTTATCAAGTAGATATTTCCGACAATGTTACAAAGGCAAACATTGTCATTCAAGGTTCTACACAAAGCACGATAAAATCCAAAGCAAGGGCTGAGCCCCGGTGGAGTAGTGGTTGTGCGCAGGACTCCGGTCCACTGGGACAGAGGTTCAATTCCAGCAGTGGGGCTGGGCCTCCTACTCCCACCACCGGAGAGCAGTGATGCCCCCCCCCCAAAAAAAAAATTGGTGCAATTACTGAAAAAAAAATCCAAAGCAAGCCCATTCCTGTGGAATTGAGTCCAACTCATAGTGACCCCACCGGGCCCAGGAGAACTGCCACACGGGGTCTCCAAGGCGGTCAGTCTCCACAGAGGCAAGTTGGCACATCTTTCTCCCACAGAGCAGAGAGGTGTCCTATTGGAACTTCCAGTCTGGGTTAGCAGCCACACGCTTAGCCATTGTAACACGAGGGCTCCTTACCAAGAATTATGACTGCTGCTCAAAGACACCCTACCAACTCAGTCCCCTTAGTCGGGAAGGAGGGATAAGAACTTTCCACTATGACGGGAGAATTTTTCTGTGAACTGTAAGAAAGTTTGTTATCTCCCCAAGAAATCTTCAGTAGCTAGAAATATCACAGGGTCCTTTTTAATTGTATGTTATTTCGGTAAAATTGAAACATGAATTTATCCCACTGAAAACTTCGAACTCACCAAAAATGGTTCCATCGATCTACAGACAATGGATGATGAGCCAGGTATTTAACTGAGACCTGGACGATGGCTCTATATGAGTTGATATTTTCAGCATTTCTTGCCACAGGGACAGAAATTTACATGAATTGGATGACATGACACATCGAATTTATAAGGGTGTTCCCCCCAAAAAACCAAAAATTTTCCCCAAAGCTATGTATTAAAATATTTTTATAAATCAACCTTTATTGGGCTTAGCCCCCGTGGCGTAGTGGTTGAGTGCAGGACTGCGGCCCATAGGCTTCGCGGTTCAAATCTAGCATCAGCTCTCCAGGAGCAAGGCTGGACCTCCCACTCCCACGAGAGGGCAGTGATGCCCTCCCCCCAAAAAACCCCAAAACCAACAACAAAACAACCTTTATCACCTTCAAAATACTTTCCATTACACAATACAGTTGCCAAATCTGCAATTCCATTCTTGGAAACATTTTCAAACTCATCTGTTTGGCTGGCTGACAGTCCCTCCCTCATTTTTTTATTCACCTCTTCTAAGTCATCAAATCATTGTCCTTACATGTCCCTCTTCATTTGCAGAAACAAAAAGAAGTCTTAAAGAGCAAGGTCAGGTGAGTAAAGTGCATGGGGTATTTTCTGCCCAAAACTGTCACACTGAGATGGCTGTGTGAGCAGTTGCACTGTCGTGCTAAACCAGTCCTTCCTTCTACCATGAATCAGGCCATTTTGGTCGCACATTGTTACACAAATCTTTTTTTTTTTTAATCTTTTCACAAATCTTTTTTTGTTTTGTTTTGTTTTGTTTTGTTTTTTGGCATCACTGCTCTCCGGTGGTGGGAGTAGGAGGCCCAGCCCCACTGCTGGAATTGAACCTCCGTCCCAGTGGGCCGCAGTCCCACGAACAACCACTACGCCACCGGGGCTCAGCCCTCTTTTCACAAATCTTGATTAACAGTCTGACCCAGAACAAACTCCAAATACACTATGGTGCTTTCGTCCCTTCAGGAAGTTGATGGGTGTCCAGAATAAAGTTAGTCATGCATCAACATTTTACTTTTTTTGAAACTAGAAAACTATTCTTACATTGAGTTTTCCCCATAGTGTTGTCCCTGTAGCTGTGTTTTACTATCACAACAGTTTCTGTGGTATTTTTCCTGAGCAGGAGACAGAATTTCACAGCCACATGCTGTTCTTTTAAATTGGCCATCACAAAGAATGAGATTCAAGTGAAACTGCTTTTACAAGAAAATCTGCTGTAACCAGAGAGAACCTTCCCAGGAGATGCCACTGGGCGCACTAACTCAGAGTGAGTTCCTGGATGCTCACCTAGTACAGTTCCAGTTTTGGGGGGTACCCCCTAGTATATTCAAGTAAAGGAAATATTTAACCCTTCTCATTAGGATTTATTATTATTATTTTTTGTTTGTTTGTTTTTTTGGGCATCACTGCTCTCCGGTGGTGGGAGTAGGAGGCCCAGCCCCACTGCTGGAATTGAACCTCCGTCCCAGTGGGCCACAGTCCCGCGCACAACCACTACGCCACCGGGGCTCAGCCCTAGGATTTATTATTATTGAAACTATATCTTATTAATGTCTTTCAATAAAACTAGTAAAGATAATATTTTATAATGAGAACTTATTGTTTATTACAGGTTGAAATCAAGTCAATGGCAGTGAATTTGAGTTTTTGACAGATTATGTGCCTCACTCTACCACAAATCAGACCTGTGTGTGTGTGTGTGTGGGCATCACTGCCTCTGGTGGTCATGGGCGCCAGCCAGTGCCGCTCGCAGCTGGATTTGAACCACCAAGCCCGCGGGTTGCAGTTCGGCACACAACCACTGACGTCACCGGGGCTCAGCCCAAATCAGCTACTAAATAGCTTCATAAAACAAATTTAAGGGCTGAGCCCCGGTGGCGTAGTGGTTGTGCGCGGGACTGCGGCCCACTGGGATGGAGGTTCGATTCCAGCTCCACGGAGCAAAGGCTGGGCCTCCTACTCCCACCACCTGAGGGCAGTGATGCCAAAAAAACCCCACAAAAAACAAATTTGATAACATTTTATCAATTTATCTAAATTTGATAAAACAGGATGATGTTTGTGCTGGGTAGCTCCCACAACCACCAGAGGGCAGTGATGCCAAAAACAAAACAAACAAAAAACCAGGATTATGTTTAACTATTAAAACAGTTAAATCTTGGGCTGAGCCCCGGTGGCGTAGTGGTTGTGCGCGGGACTGCGGCCCACTGGGACGGAGGTTCAATTCCAGCAGTGGGGCTGGGCCTCCTACTCCCACCTCCGGAGAGCAGTGATGCCCACAAAAAAAAAAAAATCTTCTTGTTGGCCAGAACCGCCATCTGTCAGGGACCGCCCAAACGACTCACAGCAAAGGAAAGAGGAGGGGCACCCGGCCCTGTTCTCCAGGCCTTTGCGGACGCTCGGCGGCCGTTCCCCGGGCCAAGTACCGCGAAGCTACGAGAAAGGTGACACCGGACATCAAGGGCATGGGCACTGTTCAGAAGGGGATGCCGCCCGAAGGCTACCAGGGCAAAACCGGACAGGTCTACAGCGTGAGCCAGCAGGCTGGCGGCGCGGTGGTGAGCCAGCACGTTACGGGCACGATCCTCACCCCGAGAGTCGATGTGCGCGCTCGACACAGTAGCACTCAGACGGGACAGAGGACGGCCAGGAGGAG
>PVJH01027738.1:0-28295 GCA_004026705.1 Nesogale talazaci
ACGGCAGCACAGCGCCCGCAAGACCACATGAGGGAGCTTCAACAAGTTGGTGGGAAAACAGAACTAAAACATGACGAGGGCGGTTCCCCCTCAACAGGTTGGAGTTCCCTCCTCTGTGACAAAGGCCTTATTTTGTAGGGAGGATGGAGACAGGAGGAAAAACTAGGTCCTGGGTTCTTACCTTTCACAGCAGATGTGACTACATCTTCTAAGATCTCCTTCACCACCTCCTGGGCTCCATCCATGGGGGCTCCGTCCATCCCTATACACATAGCGCCACACACACACACACACACACACACACACACACAATTTCCCAGGGAAACAAAGGGAGAGAAATAGATCATGCCAATATTCCTCCCGAGTCGGTCACATTTCAGAAGGCAACAGTGCAAGGAAGTGCTCCCATGTCCAAATCAGAGGAAGCCGAGGCAGGCCTCGGCCTGCAAGCTGGAAACGCTCGGGCAGCAGCGGCTGCTGGACTTTCCCTTTGTGGAACACCGAGCCCCTCTGCGTCACACTGCTCCGTCACAAGTCAGGGCCCACCCCACCCCCTGCTTCGAGGCAGGAACTGGGCTTTTTCCAGCTCCGGTTGCTGGTGGGATGGTGGGCAGACAGATTCTTGCTTGACGTTCACACCAGCACCACGGAGCCTTGGCGAGCGATGTGCTTCTTGCAGGCAATGCACCGAGAATTTAGCAAGAGCTTTCTACAGGGCTAGCTGCGGAGTCGCTGACTTTTAAATTGAATTATTAAATGTTAGCTGTGTTAAGTGGAAGAGGTTCAGCACCAGATGTTTTTTGTTTTTTGGAAGAGTAGTTCAGAGCAAGTTTATAAAGTATTAAATAGACTAGACTTTTAGACATAAACATGGTTAAGTTGTAAAAGAGTGTGCTGAGCAAGAAGGCCGTTGCCTTACATAAATAAAACCAAAACGACACTTTAACACTTCCTGAAGAGGGATTTTCCATCAAGTTGTGATTTGGACATATTCTGGGCTTTGACTACAAGCTCTCAGAGAGCCAAGGCTACTCATTTTCATTTCCAAACATCACTTAAAACAGTAATAATACTATTTAAATCGGTAGACACATCTATGTGGAGAACATGGGCACTATACGCATACCTAAGAGCCCTGGTCACGTAGTGATTACTTGTTGGGCTAAGATCTGTGAGGTCTGGAACCCGAAACCACTGGCTCCTCCTCGGAAGGGGCGAGGCTCTCTCTTCCTCTTAAGATTCCCCAGGGCAGGCCTGCCCTGTCCTAAAGGGTCGCCGCAAGTCCACTTTGACTCGACGGCAATGAGTTTTTAAATGCATGGCTATGAGAGAGAAGAGAACTTGACTGGAAATTAGAAAACTCCCAGACCACGGGTTACAACGGCTTGGGTCATTTCTCGATTTCAGTGAGATGGTTTAAATGAAATAAAACGTCCGCCAGACTCAAATCACCTTCATAAAATCCTCCTATCTAGGCACATGGTGAGACAAATGACCCCAGGCCAGTTGTGGGAGGGCTTCTCCATCAAGGTAACAGGAGAACCGTGTCAGTAAACAAGCTGGCATGACACCCAGCAGTGACTGCCATAGGATGGCACAGCGGGGAGTTCAACATATCCTGCCTACTGCAGGGCGGGGCTGCAGCCCAGCCCCTCCATGGGCCTGACTCTGGCTGGGGCACTCTATCTCTGGGCAGATACCTTCACCACCTGCCCCTGCAGCTGCTCTTCCAGTAGTACCCCTCGTTTGGAGGGCCCATTCTTTCTGAGTCTCATCTTGAGGATGGAAGTTCTCTGTCTCATACAGCTGAAGGTGCACCTGCGTTCTGACCTATTCTTTACAGGTGTGCAGTTTGGCTCTGGCAAGCCAGCCTCATTCCAATATTGCGGAGAAGCTGCTGGGGCCCACCAAGCACCGGTGACAAAACCCACAGCAACGCAGTGACCGCACACCACTCTCTCTCTCTGCTAGAGCTGGCCATAATGCCTCGACTGTGAGCCTATAGCAGGGTTCACAGCAGTCTTCCACTTACAAAAACAAGTGGTATGCTTGGTCACCAGAAGAGGAAGAGAAAGCTGTCTGTCTTTGTGTCCATCTGTCCACCCTTCCCCCCATCCATCTCTGTGCTCCTCTCACTGATGATACCAGGGGCTGGGCAAGGACTGGAGACCCAGTGCGTCCATGACAGACGAGCCCCAGACTCCTCCGGGTGCTAACACGTTAAGTGGCTAGCCACTCAAATGATGGAACCACAGGGAGGTCAGTGCCCATTGCACTGAAGCCAATGTCAAGAAGGAGTAGCTGGAGTCATTCCAGGGAGTCCTTAAGACAACAGCCCAGCTGACAGACGGCAGGGTGTTAGAGCAGACATCGTGCCTCACTGGCTGGGCTCCACAGTATGAGAAATGCAAGGGAGGAGGGGGGTAGTGGGGGAAGCCCAGAAAATGGCTCCAGCAGATGCTGCCAGACTAGTCCATCTGCCTGCCCCTGAAGCAGACTGAGGCCCTGCTGGTGGCAAGGGGCAGCGTTCTAGGCCATACCTGAAGGTGGTGGGGGTCTTTCTCTCAATGCATCTCCATTTCCTGCAGTCACGTGGTCAGAGTCACTCCTCACATGACCCCCGTTGGTGACGCTTGTTTTTTCAGGTGTTGTTGGTTTGCTCGAAGCTGGACTCTGCTTCAAATGGGTGAACTTGGGGGAGACAGCTGCTGCCTGGATTACGGGGGACTGGGGTTTCGACTGGGTCGGCTTTTCCAATTCTCTGGCCTCCTGCAACTAGACCACAACCAAAAAGAAAGCCTTGTTCAAGTGACTCTGGCATCCAGATACGGAGCCAGGCAATGGGCCGGTCTGTGGCACACAGTATTTCCACGCAGAAGGATGAAACTTTAAAATGGCAATACATCCCTTTGACCAACTCAAAGCAACTCTGACTGTACACTTCAGTACCCATGCGCGTCCCTGACTTTCTGCAGCAGGCCCAAAAGCGTGGCAGGGAAGAACTCACAGGGAAGAGGTACAAGGCGAGGATTAAACTTTAAAAGGCTAGAGAGGCCACACGAGCCACGATTCCCAGCAGCCGCAGACGCCTTCACTAATTCAGCCGTGGTCAGCACACCCACCACTCACCACCTGGTTTTCCATGCGGGTGAAAATCACGTTCAGCATCTGTGTGAGGGTGGCCTTGGCAGTGGTTTGATTGATGAGGTTCTTGCTGGCTAAGTAGATATTGTAACATGTCCTCACTGTCTGTAGGATTGTGCCCTCATGAATTTCGATATGTGGGGATGTCACTGCGGTCAGAAGAGCCTGAAACAGAAAAGCAAGACCTCTTTTTAATCACAGAAGTGTATCTCCACCAGCCCTCCCAGACTCCCTGATTCATATCCCCAGAGGGTTCAGCTATTGGGTTTTAATAAATTTTAAGAAGGTGATATTAAAAGAAAACTAAACTGGATGCTCTATCAAGAGCTAACTTTCTATTGGTCTAAGCTCAGGCAAGGATTAGATCACCAAAGCCTGGCGATGTGAAACGATCCAGCTGTGTGTGATCACGAGGTGTCACCAGGATCAGGTTATCAGGCATCAGAAGATTCAAAGCAAACAATCATATGGATGCAAACGAGGGCGGTCAGAGTGGAGACCCAAAGCCTGCCTGTAGACAAGTGGGCATCCCCTCATGGAAGGGCCACAAGGAAGGGGCCAGCCAGCCAGGGGGCAGTATAGCACCAACAAAACACAACATTCCTCTAGTGCTTGACTGCTTCCTCCCACCCACCATCATGACCCCAGGTCTTATCTTGCTAGACCACAGCATGCACACTGGTACAGATAAGATCTCTCAACACATGGAATCTAGGACAGATTAAACCTCCAAGAACAGTAATTGCGGTAGTGATACCATGAGGGTGTAAGGAAGATGGGGAGAAAAAGGGGAGAAATGGGGAACTCATTGCAATGATTGACATATAACCCTCCCACCCCCTGGGGGACGAATAACGGAAACGAGGGTGAAGGGAGACAGCAGATGGTATAAGACATTAAAATAATGATAATCTATAATTTATCAAGGGTTCATGAGGAGGGGGGTGTGGCAGAGGGAAGGAAAAAAGAGGAGTTGATACTAGGGGCTCAGGTAGCAAGAAAATGTTTTGAAAATGATGATGGCAAGATGTATATAAATGTGCTTGATACAATTGAATTGTGGATTGTTATAAGAGCTGTAAGAGCCCGCAATAAAGTCATTTATAATGACCCCTGAAAAAAAAACTTAACTAAACAAAATAAACAACATCATGGTAATGGGGGGGAAAAGTCTATCTATGCAAGGAATAAATCATTGATTAGCAAATTTTAAAAATATTAATAATAATAATAATAACAAGCAGGCAGTGCAGACACGGACTTGATAAAGGCTCACTTTCTGAGGGTCACACGTGCGCATGTTACTACTGACCCCAAACCTAGAGGGCAAAACACAGCTACGACTGCACCCAGGCTAATCACAGAGAGCACCAAAGCTTCCCTCACACAAGTGGTAAATTCAGGACTTAGGATCGGCTCCTTGGCTACACCCATGCCCATCCTTGTTCTCCAACAAGCAGATGGTACCACTGAACGCCAAATTGTTCCTGCCAGCAGAAACGGCATTGGGAAGTTGGGGGAGACGGGGGTGTGATGACACGACAAGGCGGGGGACAGATGGGCCATGTGAGTATCCACAAGGACCTGCTGAGAATCAGCAGACGAGGGAACCAGAATTTGAAGGGGTCAAGGCCAGAGGATTTACACAATTAAGTTGTCATCCGGGAAGCTGTTTTCTTGGAAAATCCACCTGGCTCCATTCTTCTCGTCTCTGTCCACACTAAAAGAAAATTCTGACACTTAATGAAGGATCTAAGCGATGCCTAAAACTGTCCGTTCCAACTCAGCACCACCCAGGACAACGAACATATGGAAAATTAGAAAGCCAAATTTCTGACGGGGAATGGCCCTCAAAATTTACTACTAACCACACCAGGCCGTTGCACAAAGGTACCTTGATGATCTGTAACTGAACCCCTTCATCAGTCTGCGGGCCTTGGAAACAATTGCAAATGGTCTCCACAATCCTGTCGATCAGCCGTTTCCCTGGGGCTCCGCTGTCGGGGGCGTTCCCCGTGATGTGCCCGTATGCGATGAGTTTCTAAACAGGGAACAAACAGACATGAGACAGTTCTGCCTGCCTGAGGACTGTCCGCCCACAACAACAAAAGGCAGGCAGTGAGCTTGGCCTTTAGCTTCCGGTTCCTATGGGCTGTTCTGCTCCCCAAGAGCAGGCCGGGCACCACCATCGGTGTGTAGTCATGCCCCTCCCCCCTTGCGGGCTGTGCCACACCCCAGACAAGGGCACCACAGTCCCCAGGATGAAGCCCAGGTGGCAGAAAGCTGACATGTCCGCAAGACAGGCAATAAGTGGCTGCCCAGAGGAACGGAAGGAGCCCTGTAGCGTAGTGGGTTGTGCGCTGGGCTGCTAACTACACCGTCGGCAGTAAGGTCCGCAGTTTGAATCTACCAGTTGGCCTATGGAAGAAAGGGAGCCTCTTTGACAAACAGGCATCTGTCTGATTATAAACCATTGCTCTTATGTCAATTCTGATGTTCTAAACTCAGACTGCTGCATGATTTTCAGGCTGTAATCTGACACACTGGGTTATGAGCTGTCTGCTTCCTCCAAGCTTGGCATTTTGAACCCACCCTTTACTACATGGCAGAAAGATTAGGTTTTTTGCTCCTATAAATATCGGAAGTCTTGGAAACCCAAAGGGGCAGTTCTACCCTGTCCTACTGGGTGGCTGTAGGTTAAAACTGACTCAATGCAGTAGGTTTGGTTAAGGATGGTAGGACTGTGAGGAAAGGAAGTGTTTAGAGGTCTGGGGCTTTTTCTGCCACCCCTCCCCAGCTCCAGGGTCTCGGTTTTTTGAGGCTACAAAAATGTTTTAAAATGGGAGCAGGATGATAATTACACAACTTCGTTAAAAACATATCAAAAACCACTCAAAGCCATGTATATGCACTTCTCATTGGAAGGGCATATTTAGAAACGAAGGGGCTGTGTTTTCCTTGACAGGAGTAGTCAGTAGCCGTGAGCGACCAGCATTTATAGCACACTCTTCTGTTTTCCCTGACTTTCAACCTCAAAAGCAGAGTAAAAACCCTAACTCGATCTCACATCCAGTGCGTGTCATCGGGGGCCTGTTGTCATGCTCGGCTCCCCGTGCACAGGGCCCCTGCCATGGCCGCCTGCCTGTGCAAACTCACTCCCAGTGACCGTGAAGGTCAGGTCAGGGTGATTTCCAAGCCTGGCTGGAGCTCAGAGTCGCCTAGGGGAGCTCTTTCAAAGTACAGCTTCACTCAGAGCTCCAGAAGGCAAACCTGTGGGACTGGGAAATCAGTCTTTTCCTTCGATTGGTGCAACTTTCTGTTAGGGTGCTCAGGTAAAAGAACCCTCCTAAGGTACAGCCACTGCTTCGACGAAGACAGAGAAGGCCCCTCCATATCCGTCTGGACAGTGGTGCAGTGGTTACGAATTGGGCTGCAATCCACATGGTCGGCACTTCCAAAGCGCCAGCAGCGCCGAGGGACAAAAACCGGGCCTTTGACTCCTGTCAACAGCTGCAGGCAGCACTGACTTGATGAGTCCCTCTTGCTCCCAGGAAGCCTTCTCTGGGCACTTCCCACGAGGGTGCTGCCACCATTCAGTCGGAGAGAAAGAGCTCAGCAGAGAAATGGGCTCCTGCTGGGCCGGGGGCTGCATGAGCAGGAGAGAAGCCACACCCAGGCTGCTGCTGCTGCTCAGTTGGACTCAGGGGTTTCCAGCTGTGCTCCTGGGCAAATGTTCTGAGGAATAAGTTGGAAAGCCTCCCCTCCTCTGCTCTCACTGCTGCCGCACGCTCGGGCTGGCCATGCCACTGCTACATGGTGCTGCAGAGTGGTGCGGCCAGACAGAGCCGACAGTTGGACAGGGGAGTCTAGGCCACAGCATTAGAACTGGGGGTCCAGAGGGTTAAGGGCTTGACTGGTACCCAAATGGTCTGCAGCTTTAGCCCCCAGTGGCTTCTGGGGAGAGAAGACCTGGTGCTGGGTTTCTGTCAACCTCACGGTCTAGGCCACACTGTGGGGTCACACCATAGGCCTGCTATGAGCCAGACTCCATCCCATGTCACCCCAGAGCTTTAGAGCAGTCGATTACCAGGCCCCTCTCCTACGGAACTGGCCAGCAACCAAGTGCTTCAGTACTGCTCCACCACGATCCGAAGCTGGCGGATGAGCCTGTTACCTGCCACTCTGCATACTCTGACTCCTAACTCAGAGCCCACTGTGATGGCTGGGACTTGAGTGAGATCAGCTATAACATGAATGCTAAAAGCAGCCCTCATGGAACTAACACAGATGCTGCAAAGATGGAGATGAACTGCTGAATGCTTCAAGTATACACACAAGGACTGGACCTTGTCTTCTCCTATATGCGCTTTAAAGGCAGCCACTATCCTCCAAATTCAGCAAAATTTTAAGTAAGTCTTTAACCTTTACTTTTGTTGGTACATAGGAAGACAGGAATCCTCCCCCCACCCCCCCACCCGCCCCCCCACACACACAAAAGCAGAGTTCTTAGGTCCATGGAACTCCCTGGCTCTGGGGGAGGGGGTGAGAGGGGTGGTGGTGGTGGCAACAGGCATGAGTTTGGGGGAGCCAGAGGTGACATACAGAAATTCCTGCTTTATTTCTTGTCAGTGCAATGAGAGATGGTAAAAGTGGGAGGCCTGTGGGTAGCAGGCCTACTGATCCCATATCTATGAAGGCTTTCACAGGAATGATCTGGAATGGAGTGGAATAGGAGAAAAAGGTGCCACAACCAGCAGGCCCTCAGGCCAACCATACCAGGTCACCGTGTGGGGCAGTTAGTTCTACTCTGTCATCTAGGGCTGCTATGGGCCAGAATCCACCCAGGGTCCCTCCAGAACATCACAGCATTCACGGCAGTCCATTGCCAAGCCTCTCTCCTGTGGAAGTGGACAGATGCTCTGCAGTGAAGTTTCTAGGTGTGAAGTAAAGATCTGCTCAGACAAACAAAGAAGCCCTCTAGCATAGTGGTTTTACACCGGGCTGCCAACTGAAAGGCTGGCAGCTTGAACCACCCACCAGGTGCTCCGTGGGACAAAGATACGGCCGCCTGCTCCCACCAAGATGGCAGCCTCGGGAACCTGATGGTGCAAGTCTCCTCTGTTCTACAGGTGGCTAGCAGGGGGCTTACCTTGGAAGCAACAGGTTTGGTTTGCATAACGTATAAATGAGTGTAAACCAAAAGCATTGCCACAAAATTACACACACACACACACACACACACACACACACACACACACAATGTACTTCTGAGTGTAGTTTTCTCATCACTCAAGACCAGCAGTTCTTAACCTGTGGGTCGAGACCTCTTTGGGGGGTGGGGGTCGAACAACCCTTTCACAGGGGTCGCCCAATTAATAAAAGTAGCAAAATTACAGTTAAGAAGTAGCAATGAAAATGATTTTATGGGGGCACTGAGACCTGATGGCGGAGTGGTTGTGCGCGGGACTGCGGCCCATTGGGACGGAGGTTCAATTCCAGCAGTGGGGCTGGGCCTCCTACTCCCACCACCGGAGAGCAGTGATGCCCAGAAAAAGAAAATGATTTTATGGATGGAGTGGTCACCCCAATATGAGGAACCATATTAAAGGAAGGTTGAGAACCACTGCTCTAGCCCCTCCCCACTTGGTGTGCACCAGTGCTCCACTGACTTGCGAAGGCTTTCAGCTGGGTGGCTAAGAACAAAGTGTGGAGACCACTGCAAAGGAGGAGAATCCCAGAACACTCCATTGTGCGCGAGTGGAACACACACCAAGAGACCACGATCGGAAATGGATGGTTTAAAAGCAGGAAAAGTGTGCATCAGGGTTGTGTTCTTTCACAATACCTGTTGAATCTGTGCAATCGTCCGCGAGCAAGCAATCTAGAAGCTGGGCTAGTATTTAGAAGAAAAGCATGCAGCATCCGGATTAAAGAATGTGAACCGCCTGCCACATGCAGATGCTATGAACTTCCGTAATGCAAGTGAAGGGGTCTTCCGGCACTGACTGTTAAAGATAAACGCCTGTAGTGTAGCTTGCAGTGCGTAGTACACCTCAACATAAAACAACAAAAGTCCTTCAAGACTGCGTCAGTACCCAACAGCCTGACAGAGAGAAAAGACGGGCACTGACTGCCACGGCTTCCCTGTCCTGAGACCCAGGACCAGTGGCCCAGGGAGCACTAGTCACTGGAAACAGTGCACTGGGCACAGCAGCAGCGATGATACCTTGAGGACTAAGATGTGCTTGACTCAAGCCATACTGTTATCAAATGCCTCATATGCAGGCACATACTGGACACCACATAAAGAGTGAACAAGCCTTCAAAGCCAGATATTTAATGAATATAAAATATAGCATGGGCTGCTGCCCGAAAAATGATGAAATCTGTCTTGGAAGAAGTTCAGCCAGAATGCTGACACCGCAACTGCACACACAGGCACCACTGTGAGGCTGCTGGGGCCCGGGCACCGTCGCCACGGGTCAAAGAGACTTGGCGACAAGTAAAAACACAACAGCAAGCCTTCCCCAAAGAATTCTGCACGCGTCAAGTCAACACAGCACTTTGTGCATCCTTGAGAGACTCAAAAGGGAGTCCCCCCCCTCCTTGGAGTTCAAAAATACAGTCCCCCAAACCCTCTGAGAGGACTTTGGGGAGCCTTGGATTTACCTGGCTCAGCAGATCCCCTCGGAAAGTCCCTGTTTTGACTGGGTCTTTGTTTTCTTAGGGCCCCTGAGGGGGGTCAGAGCTTGTGAGCAGCCATCCTCTAAGACCTGGGACATGTTCAGACATGATTCTTTTTGGAATAAGATGGTGCATATATGACCTGGAACCCAAGTAGCAAAATGTCTCAACTTATCCTCTTCATAGGTGTGCGCACACATTAATTTTTAAATCAAAGAAATAATAATGCACTAGGAAGATAAATCTCAAAGCATTTTTTTTTCAAACTACAGATACAGGGTGAGGAAAATGTAAAGACCCTTCACTAACTTACACAAGATGGAGCCTCAAGCTCACCCTGCTTCCCTTGCCTCTAGTCTGGGAACGCATGTCGCCAACCAAGCGCTGAAGCACGGAATACAGACTCTCCCTTGACAGACACCAGCAGCCAGGAGTGTCTCAGGTGGAGGGGAGACACTGAGCTCACGGTGCTCACGACAAACCCAACCCAACTGCCCCTCTCTCCCCATTCTCATGCCTTTCAAATGCCCAGCGTCCAAGACAGGATGTCCACAGCTTTAATCCAGCCCACACCGAGCTTGCCCTGTAAACGCTGGCCTTCTACCTCTAGGGCAGAAGTTACCTCACCTGTGCTGGGAAAAGCCGGTCAGACGGGCTTTCCAAGACTGCCCCTCAGAAATTGCATCTACGCCATATTCCAGGGAGTACCAGCCACTTTTGAGTATCATAAAAGGATGGAGTATTTTGCACTTTGTGTATTAACCAAAGAGATCCTAATGTAGCTATTAAATGACAGAGAACTACCATCTGAAAGAGAGAGACAGCCATAGGCCTCAAGACTGGTTCTGCGCTATTACATTTACAACTCAGGGCTGAAGAACATACAGCAGGAAGCCCAAGTTCCCAGAAGAAACCCCCCCCCCACACACAGTTCCAGAAAGAAGCTGTTCTGAGGAAAACACAACATATTTTCAATTAAAGAAGCCAGAACCACAGGACAACACTTACATAGAGATCGGATACTAAATATTTAGGCGTTTGAGGGTCACAGAGTCGGTTAAAACCACTCAACTCTGCCAGAGTGCCAGGAAAGCAGCCAAAAAGTAAGCAAATGGGAGTGGCTGTTTCTAATTAAATTTTCATCATAAAAACAGGTGGCAGGCCAGATTTGACCTGTCGGCTGTAATTTAATGACCCCTGGTTAAGAGCACTGACAGGGAGTAGAGAAGTACTGGACAGCCCCCAAATCCTCGAACTTCCCTGGCCAGGGGCTGTAGGACTGGGTTGGTCAAGGTATTCTCTCACCCCAGTGTTCCTAATTCTGAACGTGGACAAGAGTAAGCACCTCTGAGGGGCGTGGTGGAGATGAAACAAGGCAATGTGGGAAAAGCACTTAGAGGCTCCCGCACAGGCTAAGTGCTCCATCCATGTCTGCCAGTGCTCTCAGCACATCGATCGTGTTTAAACACCAGCCACAGCTGCAAGATTCAATCTTAACACAGAAAGGGGAAAAAAACCAGCTACAATTAAACTGATGCCAAATTTCCTCAAAAATGTTCACAGCAAAAATATTTTGGGATAGAAGTCAGCCTTAAGCATGCCATTTAAGCATTCTGGCTTCATTAGGTTTCACCTAGGACAATCTGTACAGAATTACATCGAATGAGAAAATGGCTTCTCCTTTGGAAGAGCTGCTTCTGTAAAAAATGTCATCCACACTCAAGTACACTTATCAAGAAAGATAGCTCAACAGAGTACATAAGTATTAGACCAGAGATGACAGAAATATGCCAATGTGCAGTCCAATGCCTAGACAGACAGAAGCAATCAATCATGCTACTCTTGCTCAAGAGACCCAGATGAGGCTTCAGAAGCCTTCTCCAATACAGTTCTTTAAACAATCCTGATTTAGAGACTCTGTTTACTATCCTTGTTTTAGAAAGCACTGGCAAGCTGTGAATCTCTTTAATATGTTTTAACTTATCAAAATTTTTTTCATCAATATAAATCACCCACAGATGTTACAAGCTTATGTTCTTTAAAATAACCCTACATAAAGCATGCCCAAAATGCTCAGAGGAAACGCATATGTGAAGGGATTACGCGGTGTGGGAAACATCACACAGTGTGTCCTTTATCTGCGTAAGACTCTATTGTCTTGAGATGAAAAACACAGTGAAGCTGGACGCTCACTAAGGAACCCGAGGCATAGTCCTGTTGCTGCCTCTCACTCCCCTTCACAGGGGGGCATGTCACCCTACCTTTGCCACACATTGTTTCTCAGTAAAAGGTGATTTGTAAGAAAATTAGTTATGAAAAAAAGACAGAGAAGTACTTATGGCTTTAATTAGTACAGTGGTTACGGGTTGGGCAACTAATTCTTAAAGTCAGCAGTTCAAAGCCACCTGCCACTCCACAGGAGAAAAATAAGGCTTTCTTCTTCAAAGAGTTACAGTCTTGGAAACCCACAAAGGGCAGTTCTACCCTGTCCTACAGGATCTCTCTGAGACAGAATCAACTCCATGGCAGTAAGTGTAGGTTGTTTGTATTAAAGAGGTTGCTGAAAATTGCCTTATGTGTTCATGTGGCTCCCAAATTCCAATTACTGCTAAAAATTTCATTGAGAAATACAAGGGGGCTTCAAAAGCTTGTAGAGAGGAAAAAAATAATAAAAAAGGCAATGAAAATTTTTTCCACAAACATTTTGAAGCCCTCTTACTTATAAGGATAATCCATAAATTGAATATTTCTTAGGGAGCAAGTTCTTGTTTCAGCCCCCAATTCCCTTTCGCATCAGACCTCGGTGAAGGGTAAGTTACAGTGCTTTCTCCACTTACCCCTGCCCCCCTCCTGGTCCCCCAGAGCACTCGAGTACCAGGCTGCTGACAGCTCCAGGACTGCACAGAGCTTGGAGAGAGGCCCCTGTAGGAAGTCCAACTGAACCAGGGGGTGATGGTAGTTACATAATCTGGTGTCAATTTGAGGAATCAGAGTGAAGGGGTGGAGTCTAGCCTGTCAATCAGGTAGTAGCTTGATGACCTCATTTGGGAGGTGCTAGAGATGGATAGCTCGCTGGAGGCAGGACACATGCACTCCCTATGAAACATCCCTGTGGAGAACACACATGGAAGGAGGCTGATGGAGCCAGACTTCTGGAACTGGCTAGCCACGTGGAGACCCCTGCCAGTGCTGAGACATGTCCAACACCACTGGATCCACATAACTTCCCACCCACTGGCCTGGGATCTTCCTGTATTCAGTGTCACTGCATGGGTTTTGAGTGTGAGGAAGACTTTACAGACTGGTATCGGGCATATGAAGTAATGTCAGACTTATGGACTTGATCTGGATAGGGCTGGAATGTTTTCTCAATATTCAACTGTTCTTGGGTATAAAGCTTTTTCTTATACACATACGCGTGTCTATGAATTTGTTTCTCTAGTCCGCCCAGGCTAACACACAGGGTACCTGCAAGCAGTCGAGAGATGTGCTGACCACCCGTGGGGACTTGGACTGGCATGCTAGCTCGAATGGCAGGAAATACTTGTCAGCTTCAATGAAGTTTGCCTTTGGTGGTGCCGCAGCGCCAAGCCTGGAGGTGGGGGGCGGGATATGCGGGAGAGGGTGGAAGAGGAAGATGTAAAACACACAAAGCCCAAGTTACCTACCCATCACTCCAATCTCCCCATTTCATTAAAGGTAACTGAAAACTGGTATCAGCGGGACTGGGGCATGAGAAGGTCAAGCAAATGCAGGAGAAAATCACCAAAGGGCCCTTCCCCCCTCCACCCCCCCAGCACTAGGTCCTGGTGGCCTCCACAACAGAGTTGTATTTCTCAACTGTGATTAATGAGCACCATTACTCTGAGCATCAGGAGCAGTGACTTAGGAGAAGGCTGCCTTCATGCCGAAGGAAGCAGGACATACAAAGAGATAAAACTTTGCAGTTCTGTCAGGAAAAGGTACAGAAGCATGAACTTGGCTTTCTTGACCCTTCCCTCCAAACATGCAGTGGCTGAGCCAGCAACCAAGTCACCCAGCAGTGGCTCCAGCCTGTATTACATCTACCTGCCTGCCTGCCCAGCATTGTGCCAGGAGAGGGTGTGCCACCCCCGAGTATTAGACTATCAGAAAGCATGCAGGCAAGGGGCTCCCATCCCTCAACTGAGCTCTGTACTCATGTTTTCCAGCAGGGAAAAAAAAGTTACCACTTACCTCTGCTTTTCTATTTCGGTTTTAATCTCATCTGGTGGGGAAGAGAGAAGACACATTAGAAGCACGCAGCATTTGTGCAAAAGAAAACAACATAAGATATTATGAAATCACTGAAAATCGTGGTTATGGCATTTAAAATGGAGCTATGTCTACATGAAAGGAAAAATGTAATTCTAATAAGGACTTCCTTCCGGTTCAACCCCTGATGGAATTCTTTTTAAAATGCTCATGCAGATTCAGTATACCTGAAATGCAAATCATCAGCAGGGGGTACCAGCAGAACACTCAGCATTCTGCAAACCAGAAACATCCCCAGATACAGCCAATGTCTCCTGGAGGGCAAACCTGTCTCTCTCTCCTACCCTCGCTGGAGAACCACTGCTTAGAAAAGGAAAAAACTCCAAACTCACTGCCATGGACTCAGTGCTGACTCAGCGACCCCCTCAGGAAGGTTCCGAGACTGTGCGACCCCCTCAGGAAGGTTCCGAGACTGTAACTGTTTACAGGAGGAGACGACCCGGTCTGGTTTCAAATGCCAACCATGCTGACCCCAGCGCAACTCAGAACCACCAGAGCAGCAGGGCTCCTCCGATACGGAGAGGAAGGTGCAAAACTCTGAGGACACTTGCTTGTGGCCACACATCCACGTGGGGGACAAGAATTTGATACCAGACATTCTGCTCCCTAGTCCTTGCTCTTACCTGTATCCTATTGTGTAAAACCTACGTTAAAAATAGCCACGGTGGTGTAAGTGGTTGAGCGTGGGACTGCGGCCCGCGGGCTTGGCGGTTCAAATCCAGCGGCAGCTCTCAGGAGCAGCGCTGGGTAGTTCCCACGACCACCAGAGGGCAGTGATGCCCCCCCCCCCAAAAAAAGAATAGCCAACACACTATTTATTTTAACACATTAACAGCTCAGCTGTATAAATATGTACACGAGGAAACAATGTCAAGATATTTAAATAATTCTAAGAAAATTCCACCAAGTTTCTAAGTCATGAGATGATGATTTTCTGCTCTTTTTTCCATATTATCTGTGATATATATATACCTTGTATTAGTTGAAACTTGATTTGTAAGTCTTCACCCTGGAGTTCCAACAGCAACATGGCCAGGGGTATAGGAATAAAGCAGTGTTACTCAGAAATCCCAGTCTCGAAGAGAGTCCTGCTTCCGGGACAGGAACACTTGTGCATTACTGAAAAAGCAGCCTACTCTGAAATTCACGCAATCCCTTACAACCAACCGTCTGTCATGAGGATTCCACATTAGCACCTACTAGCAACACAGGTCAGGTCAGTAGCTGGCCTGGACACTCTGTCCTCAGACCATCTTCAAAATCTGGGATTCTCCATGTAATTTCCTGAGAGCTAGTACTTTGGCCCCAGCAAGCTCAAGAAACATTGCTTGAGCAATTCTATTCTAGACTAAACTTAGGGTGTGAGGACGGGTTATTGGAACAGATCGTTATATTGCACACATACGTCAACAGGAAACACTCAGATGACTATCTCAAGCACTCTGCTCAGGGCTTACAGAAGCAAGATTCTTTAAGGAAGTTTCCCTTAGCTGAGACCCAGGAGGCTGTCAATGTGGTCAAGGAGATGGAACCTCAGCAGTTGGTGGCCAAACTTCCGCCTTTCGGGAACCAACACCCACAATGCCAAGGCTCTGTTTGGGTGCAGACACTACAGATGCAAAGACCCTTGGAGGCCAGGTGAGGAAGTTCAAGGGCAGCATAGGTGAGTGTAGGGCAGCAGGAGCAGCTGGTCAGCCAGCCAAGTGGGACAGCAGCTCTTCTGCCCCAACTGGCTGGGGCCTCCCGAGATTCTGAGCCCAGGCTGCCAGTTCTGATTTGTCCAGAGATGAAAACCCGGAATCTTGGGGAAATTTCAACTGGCTGTAGGAAAAGCTGAGGACGTAGGAGAAAGTGCTTCACTGGTGGCAGTAAAACAATTTAAAGGGATAAAAATGGCTTTGAAGAACTAGAACCAGCGCTGTGAGAACAAGCATCCAAGTCTGTACAAAGCAAATCCTGCTCAATAAATAAGCAGTAGTTAAGGAGTCAGAGGACCAGGGTTCAAATCCAGATTCCACTGAGTTTTATAGAAGAAACAAGACCTAGCTAGTTTCAGGTTCAGTCCTCTGCCTGAGGTCCCAAGTGATGGAGCTGCAACTTGAACTCAGAAAACCTGGCGCCAGAGCCTCTGTTCATAATTTCTTGGGGCCCCAATTCTCAAATTTTTGTTATTTCCCAAACTCCAAACTCACTCCCATCAAGTCAATGCTGACTCAAAGCAACTGAAAGGGCAGGATAAAACTGGCCCCGTGAGTTTCCGAACTGGAACTCTTTAAAGGAGCACTAAGTCCCATCTTTCTCTTGAAGCACGGGATGGTTTTGAACTGCTGACTCTGCACTTAGCAGTCCGACACGGCGTAAGCCCTGTGCTGCCAGGCCTCTGTTGTTGCTATGAGTGGCTCCTAAATCAGCCCCAATGCATGGTGTTCCCATGTACAACGGAACAAAGCATTGCCAGGTCCTACGCCACTCCATTAGATCATTGTGAGTGAAGCACTTTCATTCCCTGATTCTCAGAAGCTGTGGTGGTTGCATAACCTTGTATCGACTAGACGGTATTTTGAGTGAAAAGTGGAGTCTAGCCTGTCAATCAGGTCACAGCCTGTTTGATGCCTCCTTGTGGGCGTGACCTTCTCAAGAGATTTCTGGGAGTCTCCTCTCTCCCACCCTGCAAGAAAGACACTCTCTGCTTTACTTCCTTGTTGACAAGTCACGGGGAGCCATGCTGATGGTGGCCAGAGGCCTGGAGATGCGTCCACCACCATTGGATCCACAGGACTTTCCACCCACCAGCCTGGGATCTTGCTGAATTCGGCATCATTGCATGTGGCACGTGGGTCTAAAGAGAAAGGTATGGACCAGTATTGGACAGAGGGGCCAATAGCAGACTTAGGGCCTTGATCTGGACTGGAGGGCAGCTGCAGGAGCCCAAGGCACAGCTGGCACTGACCTTTATATCTCCTCAATATACAAGTGCTCCTGTGTATAAAGCTCTCTCTCTTACACATGAGTGTCACTGGATTTGCTTTTTTAGTCAACCTGGTCTAAGACAGAAATGGATCCTCAGGTTTTTTTCTCCCTAGTCCATCTGAGTCTGGAAGCTTCACTGAAACTGGTTCAGCACCATACCAATAGGTAATCCTCTTGTGCCAGGTGGTGGCTGGGCACGAGGCGCACTGGCTGGGCATCACTGGCCCCACACAAAAAGTGAACTCCCTGTGCCCCAGTTCTGGTATAAGCATTTGATATTGAACAATAAAAGTAGGTGCCTACTACACTGCTACCAAGCCTGAGCCCCATCCAGGCTTTGGCTAGCTTATCACCTTGGCCTTAGAGCCTCCCAGCCTCCTCTCCTGACCTGTGGGGCGCGGGCACCACACCTTGGGTTTCCAAATGAGACATGCCGGGGTCAACATCAACCTGTAGTTCAAGGCCGGCAACGGGAAGAGAAGGCCTCGACTGCACACACAGGGGTCAGGGAGGACAGCTGCAGGAGCCCAAGGGGCAGCCCGCACTGACCCTTATATTCACAGCTGGACTTCCAGAAACAGGAACTGCTACACTTTTAAAGCTAGTACCTAAAACAACAACAACAAAACGACTACCTGATAAAGGGGTATGGGGTATGTGTGTGTGTGTGGGGGGGGGGGGAGTGGAGAGAATCTTCAAAAATGTCTCTCCACTAGGCACAACAGGAGGAGGCCTGGTGCTGCAGTGGACAATGATGAAGCTGTCCCCTCCTACACAGATGACAGCCTGGGGAACCTGGGGAAGTTCGACAGTCCTAGAGGGCCGGACCGAGTTGGAATTGGTGGATGGTGGTGGTGGTCGGCACACAAGGGGCCCAGATGACACATTGTGGGTTCTGGCTGGGTTGCTACCTCCCTGGTTGGAGGGAGCAAGAGAAGGCCTTCTGTTCCTATAAAGAGCCACTCTCGGAAACCCCCACAGGCGGTTCTGCCCTGTCCTGTACGATCACACTGAGTCAGAGAGGGCTCGCAGAGGGTAGTGAGTTGAGGTGGCAGGAAGACAAAGTCCCAGGGAAGGCGGGAGAGGCTGGTGGCTTGCCCGACTACATTTCTGACAGGGAAGTGATGCTGCTGGCCCTGCTATAGGCTGTGGAGGGGGAGAGATGCTTCAGGCTGAAGCAAACAAAGCAAGGCGCCAATTCGGCAGGTCGGAAATGAGCAAATAGTAACTGTCCTTCAAACTCTGACCCAACAGGTGGGTTTTGGATAAATCTGGTTAACACATCACCTTTTCCACCGAGAAAAAGGAGGAGAAAAGGAATCGGGAGGGAGGATGTGTGGCGGGGGAGCGGGTCAGTGGGGCACACTGGGATGGCAGCAAGGACGTGGTGTGAGATTCAGGGCTGGGCCCTGGGTGAATTTGTGGTGGGATGGAGGTGGGTAGCCAGACTGCCGCGAGGGCCATGTCCAACTCGGAAAAAACGAGGGTGATGTCAAGCAGCCCACGCGCGCTGCCCTGACTGTGATGGGGCATTTGAGCAGGACCAACGGCCATGGAGTTGACGCTGACTCCTGACAATCCCTGTGTGCAGTTAGCTCTCGCAAGAACCTCGCGAGAGGTACCGTCTGAATAATGACCAACAAGCGTTCTGGCACTCAGTAAACGATGGTCAAAACCAGAAGTCAGCAATACTGAAAGGTCCCCAGTGCTCGGCAAAGACGCGGAGGGAGAAAAGGAGAGGAACGCTGACTGCTTGCTCCGGGCAGGCTCTGTCATCACCAAGCACCTCCCCACACCCCGGGGATTCGGGTGAGGGGCCTGAGAGTGCCAGGCTTCAGCTAGAGCCGGCAGCCCGCCGGGGCTTAGTGGCCACAGGATGGAGGTACCCACTCCCACTTACTGTTCCGCACCTCCAAAGGCACTGCCTTCCCAAATGCCACCCAGGCAAGAGTAGCAATAAGTGCCCCTTTCCAGGATGTACCACCTGGGTGCTGCCCCTGAGAGCACACCTCCTTCCTAACCTGCAACTCTGGTACCCGCTCTCACTCTCTCTACCACGCCTCCCAAGGTGAGTCCAACAAGGCCCATCACCAACCTCAAAACCCAATTCTGCCCAATAATCCCATCACGGGGCTTTCAATTCTCCTCAGACGTCTGATCTGCCACAACCCTCCTTCCATGCAGACCAAACAAAAACACTCCAGTGCTGCCCAGGTGATTCTGACTCAGCAATCCAACCGCTCGGAGTGGAGTGTCCCGTCCCCCCCCTGCCCCCGCCCCCCTCCCCCGCTGGTTTCCAAGGCTGTCAGCTTCCTCCTGTGGAGAGGCTCCTGGGTTTACACTGGGGGTCTTTGGGCTTTAACTACTACTGTGCTCGCAGAGCTTCGGTGCAAACCGGCCTCATCCCGCCCTCCTACTCCCACTCTCCTCTTCCTCCACACTTTGTGTGGCCGCGCCCATTCTGGATTTTGTCTGTATTTTGACAAGTACAGACTTCCTGCTCCCTGCACACAATTCGATCTGTTCAAAGCCCAGCAGGTTCTTTCTTCGATGTGCCAAAACCATCAGACTGGGGACTGGGGACGGTTGATTGCCAGCCAGCCTGGCAGCACCCTTTGTTATCCAGATGGAGCACATGGGCAGGGTTGTTATCAGACTGAGAGATAATAACCTTGTGAACTTTGGCCTTCAGACCTTTAGCCTTAACTCCTGGCAACACCCCAAAACTTAGATCTGCCAGGAATTACCACCCTCTTTTGACTTGTCTCCACCTCACCAGACTTCTGACAATAGGGCAAGTTGGTAGGTATGTAAAATCAAAATCTCCAACAGAAAATAGAGACTGAATAGTGACCACTGCCTTTTTCTCTACCTGTTGACACCAAGTAGATCAAACTCATTGTAACCCAAAAGGCCAGAGAACTGCCTCATGGAGTTTCTAGGGGCTTCTGTTTATTCCTTTTATTGGGGGCTAGTACAGCTCTCATCACAATCCAGCCCTCCATCCATCTATGCATCAGGTCAAGCACATTTGTACATTTGTTGCCATCATCATTTTCAAAACATTTTTTCTACTTGAGCCCTTAATATCAGCTTAATTTTTCCCCTCCCTCCCTCATGAACACTTTATAATTTTTTTCACTGCCCCCAAGTGGGAATGAGGCCCAGCCTTGCTCCTGGAGAGCTGCTGCTGGATTTGAACCGCCAACCCTGTGGGCTGCAGTCCCGCCGCACTCAACCACTACACCACTGGGGCTCAGCCTCGTCTTTTTAAAAACAAAACAAAACAACGTTGCTCTGGTTTATTTTTGTTCTCAGAGTTTATCACCCTTGTTGTGCTATCTATCAACTCACTTAGAAGCTGTCTTCCACAGTGGAATATGTGCTTATGATAGCTGGGGTTGGTGTCCGTTCTGTTTACTGCTGAGTCCTTCTCACCTAAGAAAGTGCCTGGCACAGAGAAAGTCCTCAATAAATATTCTGTGACCGAATGGATAGACTGTACGTTCTCTTTCCGGGATTCCTTTTTCGTTTACCGGCTCCACTCCCAAGGACGATCCCACAAGCTCAAGCCTCATCTACCTTTTCAAAAAGCAGAAGCCCATCCTGCACATCTCCCTCGTTCCCCGAACACGACAAACCGCCAGAGAAAGAGGGTCTCTGTTCACTGTCGTCACTGCCACACCTGCCTCAACCCACTGCAATCTGACTGACAGCCCATCCCACCACCAAAACACCTCAAGCCAAGCTCAACAACAACCCACAGGACTCCAAATCAGATGGACATTTTTTTCTGTTTCATCTGACTTTCCCTGCGGCATTTGAACTTACTGATCTCATCCCTCCCTCCTATATGAAACATCCTGACTTATGGCTGCTTAATCTCACCTTCTCTGACTTCTTTCCCGACTCACCAGAAGCTGCTCCTTCTGCCCAGCCAGGAAAGGCTGGTTCTCCTCCGGAGCAGGCATAATGACCCCTTTCCTCAGCCCTCCTCTGCCACTCCCTGCGATGTCATCTCTTCCTCCCTTACACCTTCCATCGCCACACAGACGCTGATGACGCTTACCAGCCAGACCTTGCTTATGCACGTGGGGGATATGCATTCACTTCATATTGCTCATGCCCAACTAAACACCCACAGGCCACTCAGACTTAACTATCCAGGTCCCAGCTCATTAGCAATGCTCCGACCCCGATATGATCCTCTCTCCATATTCCGATCTCAAAAGGGCAACCCCACCACCCATCCAGCTCGGTGGTCCAGAACTCTAACAGCCCTTAACAGTCCTCTTTCTCAAGCTCGTCCCAGCCTTTCACGTAGCTCTTCAGCTTTGCTGCCCCTCAAGTCAGGGATCCAGCCACACTGCTGTGTTTCTATTTACTGTCCCCACCAACATCTCACCTGGATGACGGCAACAGCATTTGGCTTATGCCTCAGCAATCCCTTAATCCAGTGGTTCTCAACCTTCCTAGTGCCTTGATTCTTTAATACAGTTCCTCATGTCGTGGTGACCCCCAACCATAAAATTATTTTGGTTGCTACTTCATCACTGTCATTTTGCTATTGTCACAAATCAGGTGACCCCTGTGAAAAGGCTGTTCGAACCCCAAAGGGGTCGAGCGAGACTCACAGGTTGAGAACTGCTGCCTTAATCCCTTTGGTCTCACTCCAAGATGTTCGGAACATAGGGATCCAAGTGACCTTTCTAGAAGGCATACTTAGTTGTCTTATCATTCTTGTCCCTGTTTAAAGATCCTCTGTCATCTCGCAGCTTTTAATCTACAGATCCAAGCTACTCTCTCCCCCACCTCACCAGGTTCTGTTTCCCAAACAAACAGGCTCCTCTCTGCCTTTGCACACACTGCTCCCACTTTGCACATGCAAAGCCTACTATACAGTTGGTATCCATCCTCCAGATCTTAAGGGTCACTTCCTTAGCATGTCTTTCTTTACCCCTTTATTAAGTACCCTTGCACAATCAGGTTTCCCTCCTTGCTAGAGCTTCCCAGAAGGAATGGTCCTCGGAATAAGGCCCTCCCCCGCTTTAGATACAACTCCACCAGAGCAAGGTCCTCGCCTGTTCTGTTCCCTTGTGTCTTGGCACTGGGCCTGAGATCCAAATAAAGGATCTACTAAGTGAGTGCTGGCCAGTCAAAAGGGCTCACAAATAGAAAGTGACCCCTCCCAAGGATTAAGGGGCATTTTAAGAATTTTATGTCCTAGTACAAGAAGGCCGTTCTTTTCACAAAACCTCAGAAAATTCTTGAATCAAAAGACTTATCTGCAACTCTGTCAGTAAATTTCTTACAAAAGGAGTCAAGGCATGAGGTAGTGAAAGTAAAGCTATTGTCTAAGATAACTTTGCTTGAAAGAAACGTTAAGTATTTTCCTGGCAGGGCCGCTGAGCCTCTGAAATTGTGAAACCTGAGCCCCGGTGGCGTAGTGGTTGTGCGCCGGACTGCGGCCCACTGGGATGGAGGTTCAATTCCAGCTCCACAGAGCCAAGGCTGGGCCTCCTACTCCCACCACCTGAGGGCAGTGATGCCCACCCCCCCAAAAAAAGGTGAAACCTATACACCATTCTGAGCTATTTCTATAGGAGACGCCATGCTCTGACACAATTTTCCTTTATTTCCAAAAAGGATGGCCATCCTCTTTACCCCAGCATTGCCTTCATTATCTCCCCAAGACATTTACAAGGCTGGGATGGAGAGTTCTAAATTGCTCCAATCACCTGGAGATTTGCAAAAGGGGCCACAAACCAACTGACAGAGAGGCGGAGAACGGCAAGCATCCAGTCCCTTCTCCTTGAAACTGGTGAGGACAATGGCTCTGAGATTTGACAGATTAACAATCAGGGGCAGGATCTGCACCTTCGATAAAGCACTAGTAGGTTGGTGGTTTGAACCCCCCAGCTGTTCTTAGACACTGAGGCAGTCTGCTTCCATGGAGGTTACAGAATTGGACATATCAGCCAGGATCGACTCAGCAACAGGTAAGTAAAGGTGATGCATCCACTACTTGAGTAGGTCAGTTCTCTTAGAGGAAACGAAGGGTTAGAGAAGGTAAATTATGAATCCAGGGACACATACCTATCAACAAGCGCAGTTTCAAACTCGGAGCTCAGTAAGCTCTCCTTTGGTACCTGACAGCAATTCGGCAGGTGGAGAGAACTAAAGATGATCTTCTCCTGAAGCATCATCCAGAAAGCTTCGTAACAAAAAGTGAGTGACCAGGGTCAACTGGATCCTGGTCTCTCTCAGAACCTTTGAGATCGCTAGAGCGCTTCAGGAAAAGAACTCAAACACCTGGTTTGGCGGACATTAATGGCTTCATTCAGTAGGTTCGCTGGCTGGTGTTGGCTACTCGCCAAAAGGTTGTTTAAACCCACCCAGGAAGTCTGAAAGTTGGTCTGCAATCTGCTCCTGTAGATAAGTCAGCCAAGAACATTCCATGGGCAGATGTATGTCACACGCTGCAGTTCAAGAATCAACTCCAGGGCAGCCGACAAGAGCACCAATGTGCTGCTTTAGGAAAGATTTTGGTAGTTTCTAAATTTCACTTAGGTTCTGCCTATTAGTGGATGTTTTCAACCTATCAAAGTTAGAAGAAGAACAACAACAACAACAACAACTCTATAATGGGGTGTAAAAAGCAAATCTAAGGGCTGAGCCCCGGTGGCGTAGTGTTGAGTGCGTGACTGTGGCCCGCGGGCTTGGTGGTTCAAATCCAGCGGCGGCTCTCAGGAGCAGCACTGGGTAGTGCCCACAACCACCAGAGGCACACACACAAACACAAAAGTATAATACTGAAAAAAAAAAAAAAAAGCAAATCTACCTATCTTATATACATGCTAACGTAAATATTTTATATATATTAATATTCAGCTAAGATTTGTGAACACACTCTCTCAACGGGCTCTCAATGACATTTAAGCAAGTTCAATATCTCTTCTATGTTTAAGAAAAGGGAAAAAATAAAAATATCCCAAACCTCCCATGAGTCATATATATCTTTCCCCTTCACATGGCTGCCAAACTTTGGGAAAGAGGTGCCTCCACTCACTGTCTATGTCCTCAGCGCCCACTTCCACCTCAACCCACTGCAATCTGGCAATCACCTCCACCCTCCACCAAAGCAGTTCAAGCGCCGATTGCCAATGATCCACATGTCCCTAGACTCCATAAATTAAATAGTCTCAAGTAGCAAAGATGAAGAATTCTTCAGGACAGGGCAGAGCATGTGTGGTAGCTGTGTTTCCCCACCTGGCTGGGATCAGGGTGGTCTCTGAGCCTTGATTCCCCATTGCCTGGTGTGTCCAAACAGAGACGTCAATTATGTGTCATGATTCCAGATTTAAGGAGATTGGGGACTGGAGAGCTCAAGAATCACACAAATGAAACCAGCTCTTCCTCTTGACTTTTTCCCAAAAGGGCCTGCGGTTAGCTATCGTCAAGTTGGCCTCAGCTGACAGTCACCCCATGCACAACTGAGGATACACTGTCCCATCCCCACGAATGGCTGTGGGCAGGGCTGTTCTGATTCGTGGGCTCAAGTACACCGAAGGCATGTGCAGTCAAAGTTGCAGGCCAGGGAAAGTGACCTTTTGATCAAAGACTTTCAGATACATCTCAAAATCCTGCTAGAGAGAATGAAGGCAAATGGTCATTTATTTTTTCAATAATGGTTAGAGTTCCTACTCATGCTGATGCCCACTCACAGTCACTGTACAGACCAGAGCAGCAGACCCCACCGGGCTCCCATGGCTGCAGCCCTGACGGGCAGACACCGCCACAGCTTTCTACATGGAGCAACTGCTGAGTTGACATTGCCACCTCTGAATCAGCAGCTGAGCCTTGACCCACCGGGACACCTAACAGACCCTCCCAGAGTAATTTACACACGAGGGCGTCCATGGAGAGAAGACGCCGAGTGAGGGGAGGAATGGTCACGACAGGGAGAACCAAAATTGACCCCACAGCAATGGGCGCGGCAGCCGTGGTTTAGAAGCAGGGCTCTGAAGCCCGTCCACCTGCACCCACTGTCCTGATTTCACGAGTTGGATTTCTGGGCCAGCTGACTTCACTTCGCTAAGCCTCACTGGGAACGACTACCCATAAGCTAAACTGCAAAGAAAGCCCACTGCATTGAGTCAGTGCCCCCTCACCGCGACCCAGCCCCTCCCAGGGCCTAGAGGGTTTGAGACTGTTGACCGGAGCAGAAGGCTTGGTCTTTCTTCCGAGGAGAAAGCGGTTCTGAACGGCCAGCTTAGTGTACAAGGACCACACCACTAGGGCTCCTTTTAAGTAAAACAGCGAGTATTAGATCTGGAATGTAGATACTTCATATATCTAAAACATTTTTTTAAATCCTCACTGCTATCAAGTCAAGTCACCCCTGATTCATAGTCCTATGTTTCAAAACGCTGACCTTGCACTTCCCAGCTGAACATGTAACCTGCTATGACTACAAAGTAGACATTATCTAGATACGATCTATTTGTGAGATTTTTAAAAAGTCACTCGTTTTCACGTGTAATGACTAGGAATAATGACAGTTGGCAATGACGGCATACAGCACTTGGCCCTTACTGCATATTATTAAATGAGGGGCTGAGCCCCAATGGCGCAGTGCGCAGTGGTTCTGTGCGGGACTGCAGCCTACAGGGTTGGTGGTTCAAATCCAGCAGCAGTTCTCCAGGAGCAAAGTTGGGCTTCCTACTCCAACCAGGGCAGTGATGCCCCCCCCAAAAAATATTATTAAATGAGACACTGCATTTCATAGCATGCATGTGAAAAGAAGACTGTTAGAACTCAGTTGAAGTTTTCCAGATTGCTGACAAATTTCCCATACCCCAGTTGAAAAAATGTAGATTGCCTTGTCACATCTCCATACTTCATTTGAGAGTAGTGATAAAACTAAAAGAGAGATCATGGGAGAAAATGTTTTTTACGTAAAAGAGATATAAAAGAATCTTATACAATTTTTTTTGGGGGGGGGCATCACTGCCCTCAGGTAGTGGGAGTAGGAGACCCAGCCTTTGCTCCTGTGAGCGGGAAATGAACCTCTATCCCAGTGGGCCTCAGTCCGGCGCACAACCACTACGCCACCAGGGCTCAGCCCAATCTTATACAATTTTTTTTTTGTGGGGGGGGGGGGGCATCACTGCTTTTCGGTGGTGGGAGTAGGAGGCCCAGCACCACTGCTGGAATTGAACCTCCGTTCCAGTGGGCCGCAGTCCCGCGCACAACCACTACGCCACCGGGGCTCAGCCCCTCTTACACAATTTTAAGGAGGCATTTGTTCCCCAATAGGAGGCTGGAGGGTTCCAGACGATTAGCATCTATCCAAGTTCCATTAACAAAGCGGGGTGGGCTTGCAACTATTCTGGCAGGCACCCTGGTTTTCTCAAAGGTTGGAAGGACACCATCTCTGAATTGGCCAGTCCTGATCTAGGCCTTTGGCATTTAGTGTAGATGAATGGCTGTGATTCCTCCAAACCTGCCCTATCCTCATCCTCACTGTTTTTAAGTCAAGCCCTGTCCTCACTGAGCTTATCAAGTTAATATTCCAGTACACACGCCTTTTAATCACGTGAGAACTATGGCGGCGCAGCGGGTTTGCTCACCTTGGGCTGCTAACCTGGCCTGAATCCACCAGCTGCTGAGTGGTGGAAAGGCGAGGCTGCCTGCTTATCTAAAGATTTATGGCCTTGGGAGCCCTACCCTGTCTACAGGGTCTCTATGAAGGAGCGGTGGGTTTTATTTTGTTGCTTAATTAGGTAATTTCATTTGTATATATCACATCTACAGGCCAAATAGAGCAGTACAGCACAAGAAACCAAGAGAGGCTACCAACATTGACCAGAGCATTTACGGTTTCTGTGGTTTGTCTCAGCTTAAATTCGTCTTCAGAAAACCTTAAGGCAGCAAACCTCTGTTGAGCACCGACTGTATGCCAAGGCCTTTCTAGTAACATGTGAAGTAACTTAAGTCTTTATAATAGCTCTAAAAGAAAAGGAGGAAATTGAATAACTCATTCACCATCTCAGAGTTAGAAAATGGGAAGGAGAGCATGAATGCTGGCGGCTGTTTATCCAGAGCCTGTGCTACTAACCTCGACTCTATATAAAGTCCTTGCAATTCTGATCCCCACACGGTGCGATGGGTGAAGGCCGATCATGGAAGCAGTTTCCTGTACAAGGCCCCTATCATCAGTGTGGTTCAGCTTTGGGCCGTCGTTCACAGTTCCTCTTATTAAAATCAATGATAAACTGCACATGGCAACGTCTATCATGCTGGTGAGCTGCAACGCTTCTTGTTTTGTTTTTTGTTTTTTTGGGGGGGGGGGCATCACTGCCCTCTGGTGGGAGTGGGAGACCCAGCCTTGCTCCTGGAGAGCTGCTGCTGAATTTGAACCGCCAAGCTCGAGGGCCGCAGTCCCACTACGTCACCGGGGCTCAGCCCCGCAATGCTTCTTCTACTGGTGGGCGACCTGGGATAGATACCGCTGTATCTCATGTACAGCTGCCAGTGAAGGCTTGCATGTTGCTTTGAACAGGTTTTGGCAAGAACTTCCAGATAAAGAGGGACCAGGGGCTGAGCCCCGGTGGCGTAGTGGTTGTGCGCGGGACTGCAGCCCACTGGGATGGAGGTTCAATTCCCGCTCACAGGAGCAAAGGCTGCGCCTCCTACTCCCACCACCAGGGCAGTGATGCCTAAAAAAAATAATAAAGGGCTGAGCCCCGGTGGCGTAGTGGTTGTGCGCAGGACTGCGGCCCACTGGGACGTAGGTTCAATTCCAGCAGTGGGGCTGGGCCTCCTACTCCCACCACCGGAGAGCAGTGATGCCCACAAAAAAAATAAATAAATAAAATTAAAATTAAAATTAAAAAAAAAAAAGAGGGACCAGGAAGAAATGCTTGTGGTTTCATCTCCACAAGACAGCCCATGCAAACGCTTCTATCCCTAATGATCTTAAGGTTGGTGCAGCACCAGCTAGCCTTTTGTTCCACAAGCTATCTAATAAACTCTCAACACAGTGGTCCTTCTGGCCCACCTGGCAATTTTAAAAGAAAGTTCCAAACATGCAGGGCACATCTACCTGAGAATTCTGTATTGAGCATCTTTCTGAAGGGCGAATGACAACATTCTGTCCAATACATATTCTGAAACTTTCTCCTATTCTTTTTTTTTTTTTT
>PVJH01027739.1:0-28262 GCA_004026705.1 Nesogale talazaci
CAAGTGCAACTGTACATTAAGGAAACATCTCAACCCAGTCCAGTCCAATGTCATAAGTCTGATATTAGCCTATATGTCCAATACCAATCCATAGTCCTCTTCAGACCCGTGAAGCACACGCAATGATTCCAGGACAATCATAGGCCAGTGGGTGCAAAGTCTTGTGTATCCAGTGGTGATAGAAGCATCTCTGCGCTGGCAGGGGTCTCTGCGTGGCTTTTCTGGCTTCAGAGGTCTGGTTCCATCAGGGTGAGTCCGTGTGGCTTCTGCTCCAGGATGTCTCACTAGTAGTCAACCTTGTGTCTTGTTGGTAGAGTATCTCCAGGGGAATGAGTCAGTGAGTGTCTTACCCCTAAGGAGGAAATACTGTTGGATATCCCAAAAATATTTGGAGAAAGCCATGCACACACAGAGATCTCATTGGCTATCTCCCGATTGACAGGCTAGACTTCACTCCTACTCTCCCAATCCTGAAATTGATACCAGATCAGTGACTGCCTCAGGAAGCTAACAATAAGTACGTGAAGGAAATGTCCTGAAGTTGATTGTGGTGGTGATTACACACACCTTCTTAATGTAAGCAAGCAATTGAATTGTATGTTTTGTGAAGTATATCTCACAGGTGGAAAAATTATATCTATAAAATAAAGTTTTAAGAGAGAGAGAGAAGCTCTCAATTTGTAGGTTAGTTAGACTCAAAGTGTGTTTTTCTCTTTCCTGGGATTTTGGCTACTTTTCCCCAAAGAATGGTCAAGTTCTCAAGCTGGTTTCCCAATCTTTTTTTAATCCTGAATAGATTAGGGCTAGCTTGCTCTGGTGTTATAGTGATCATATATTGGACTGTGATTTGCAAGATATCAGCCGTTTGAAATCACCAGCCACTCCAAGAGAGGAAGCTAGGACTTTTTACTCTCATAACTCAGAAACTCAAAGAAGCCCTATTGGTCACTAAAAATTAGCTGGCAGAGAAAGAGAGAAAGAATGTGTTTGGGTTTTGTGTTCAGGGAATGAGGGCATATCCTAAAAAAGCAGAATTTTTTTTGGCAAAGCTATTTATTTAAATATGTTTACAAAACAACCTTATCACCTTCAAAGGACTCTCCATTAAACTTCAGAAATTTGATTTATGAAGTGATTCCATTAAAATCAGTGATTCTATTCTTGGAAACATTTTTCAAGCTCCTCTATTTGGATAGCTGACAGCACCTCCCTTATTTTTTTCTCTGTCTCTCCTATGTTGCCAAATAGTCATGCTTCCATGTTCCTTTTCATTCATGGAAACAAAAAGAAGTCACATGGAGTGAGGTCAGGTGAGTAAAGTGCATGGGGCAAGAAAGACATGCTGCTTTTTGCCAAAAACTACCATACTGAGGTAGCTTCTTAAGCAGGTGCATTGTTGTGGTGGCAAAAACAGCCCCACTGTCTGCTATGCATCAGGCCTTTAGTGTCGTACACTGTTATGAAATCTTTTCACAACCTCTAAAGAGAACCATCAGACCTGGTGGATTGTACTCCAAATGCACTATTCTCCTCCCATTAAAAACAAACAAGTGGGGCTGAGCCCTGGAAGCATAGTGGCAGTTCAAATCCAGCTGCAGCTCTCCAGGAAGAAGGCTGGGCCTCCCACTCCCACCAGAGGGCAGTGTTGCCCCACCAAAAAAATGAAAAATAAAAACAAACAAACAAAAACCCAAATGAACATCATCTTGATCTTTGATTTCACTTGGATGAGGTTTTGGGGGGGGTAAGGTGAGGATGATGTCTTCCAATGGCTTGATTGAGGTTTGCTTTCTGGGTTATAAGAGTAGCACCACGACTCATCACCAGTTAATGACCTTGGTGGGGAGGAGGGAAGTCTGGGTCACTTTGGATCTGTTCTTTCAAAGTACAGCATGTTTCTACTCAATGTTCTTTTTCCTGGTTAGCCAGAACCCCAGGCACAAATTTCACAGTGACAACTTCTTATTTCCTAATCTTCCATGAAAATTCACTGCACTGAGAACTCCTAGATAGTCCAGATAACTTCCCCATCTCATCAGTGATCCATCATTGGTCTTCGAGCACAAGTGAATGAATTTCGTTTATATTTTTGTCCATTTGAGAAGAGGACGATGTCCAGAACATGATTTTGTCATCTATCAACATTTCACTGTTTTTGAAATGAGAAAATCATTCTCACACTTGAGTTTTTCCCATAGTACTGTCCTTGTAAGCTGTGTTCAATGTCACAAATGTCTCTGCAGCACTTTTCCCAAAGGGGAAAAAATTGTAGATGCATGTTGTTCTCTTTACTAGGCCATCACAAAAAGAGGCTTGGTTGAAACTGCTTTTCTGATGCTCACAGAGGAAAGACTCCTTGGTGAAGGTTTTCTCACATTTATCACCTCTGCCTGCTTGTTAAAATTTGTTAGATTCCTGATACTAAATGCACTGTGACTTCATGCTACTGGATTTTTCACATGCAGAGAATTTCATTTCAGTACAAAATTGTTTTTTTTCAGCACTCAAAAAAGTTTTCTCATCTCCATTGAGCACAATTGACTTCTTTATTTTGCTTCTACTCTTGATTTAATACTGGAATGATTAAATATGGTTTTACTATTTTTTATTTATGTTAAATATCTCCTAATTTTCCTTTAGAGAAAAATTGCTTTTGTGCTGATAGAGAATGTTTTCCAATGTATTAAATTTATAGAACTGTTCAGTTCTGGCCATGCTCCTTTCATGTTGTGCCTGATGAAGCAAATGATCATCACCTTTCGAGACCTTCTGTTTAGAGTCAGATGAATGGATCTGGTTCACAACCCAGTAAGAAGTTGAAAATTCTTCCTTATGATGCTTCAATGTGCAAGATAGTAGTAACAGATGGCCATTTCCCTAGACAGGACTGTATTTCTCTGTGGAAAATCTTTTTTCCTGCATCACTGTGGGAGCAGAGGTCTGGAGACCAAACATGGTGTTCCAGAAACACTGTGGAACTTTTCTGTTGCATACCATACGAAGTTGCTACGAGGTGGAATTAACTTCATAGCATCCTTTTGGGATGTTCACTCTCATACAGCTCTACTGTAAGGTTTTCCATGGTTGATTTTTCAAAAATAGATTTCTAGATCTTCCTTTTGAGCCACCTCAAGATGGACTCAGATAGCTTTCCTATCACTTAGGCTCCAACTACTTTAATTATTAATACCACCCATGTACTAAGGAGTAGAAGACACTCCTTAGTCTTCAGGTGTGACTCCCTGTGAAACAGAGGAGACAGGGGAAAGCTGTCATGAGACAGCATAGCTGAAAACCAAGAAACTCCTTGAACTACTAGAAGCTAGGAGAGAGGAATGGAACAGATTCTGCCTAGAGTCTCAGAAGAAATCACATGACTGATTTTTGATGTTGGGTTTCAACACTCCCCAATATTTCTGTTCTTAAAATTCATGCTATTTCTGGTGTTTTCTTCTGGCAGCAGTAGGACACTAATACGTCTTCCTTCATTACCTGTGTAACGAAGGTGCCCCTGCCAATCCTTTTACTGTGTGTTGAAACCTGTGGCTTCCTCTCCTGTCTCCTCCTGTTTCCATCTGGTCTGCTTTTAAAATCTGAGGTGATAGTCACATGCTGATTTCCAACATGCATTAAGCACTGTAACTAGTTTGGATAAAACAAATCAAAGCTCTTGCCAATTTAAAAAACTCTCTGCTGGAAATTTAATATAAATTTTAAATTGACAATAATTACTGAACTCTCCTTTTGTTCTCCTGCCAAAGTACAGAAGTTTCTCCAGCGTTTTCCCCTCCAACTGTTCAATATATTTGCCAGCCCCAGGTTTTCCGAGCTTTCCCGGCCTTTTCACTGGGCTTTCTAGACGTTTATTTAAAGTTTCTCACACAAAAGAATTTAGATTGTTTGCAAAGTACAATTGCCAGTCTTAGGGAAAAAAAGTGATTTAGAGAGGGTTTTAGTTTATATCAAAAGGTTCACATGATCCTAATACTGAAAATCATACCATTTTTATATACATTTCACGTAAAAGGACTCTAAGGCCTCTAACCTCAACACTGAAATAACCAGTTGATGAAATTGAAATGAAAATTAGGATCAGATGAAGTTTTATTTTTAAGAACTATTTGGTCCAACACACGATTAAACATGAAGCATAATTTTGGTTCATCCAGCTTCTCGTTACTTTCTTGCTATCATGAAAGTTAGCCAAAATTATCTATATGAAGAACCAGGCCTTTGGAAAGCATTTAGGAAATTACTTTTTGAGATTGGGTTCAACTAATACACCATGACTAATGGCTGAAAGAAATGTGTTAAGTGTCCAAGTCATTTTATGCCTCCTACTTGGAGTGGAAACTCTAGGACAGTCTGCTAGACTCAGTTTGGATGCCAGCCCTGCTCCCACCCAATGAGATTTGGTAGTCCGTGGATGTTGAAGAGTCTAGTTGCATTGACCCTCCATCCTTTTGTTAGATCAAGCATTTAAGATGTGCACAGACGAGTCCTGAAGAGCTACAAAGGAATGAGATAAAGAGGAGGTCATGGAAAAAACCAATTTGAAGACTATTTCCCAGCATTCTCCCTGGCATTGCCACATACATGGTTTCATTTCTTTTTGTTTAAGTCCCACCAGATAAGAACTCCATGCCACTCTGAATTCTTACACCCAAGAGACAAATATTTGTTATGTGACATCACGTACTGTGGAAGGGTCTTTCCTGGGTATCTACAAGTACATTCAAAGACCTCTAATGTCAGGGGTTGGCTGCTGCTGTCTAGTAGACCGACTACTCTTTATTGTCTGACTCCTAAATGAGGCCCGCTTACTTATCTACTTGGGAAACCTCTCTGCAGAAGATCACTTTGACATTGTTTTCACTCCTCCCCACTGAGAGTAAAGGAAAAACAGCTCCACCTCACAGCACGATTAGGGAACTTTGACACAGAACAGATCTCCAACCAGCCTTTGGACTAAAAGAACTGAACCAACGAGATATTTTAGAAGGGCTTACTTATTGCATTTCTTAAATAAATGATGGATTTCAATAACCATCTCTCATGGGTATATCTATTTGAAGCCTAAATTGAGGATTGGTATACATTTCTTTAACACCTCCACCCACTCACCTCCCCCCCCCCAATCACTGCAAATAAAAATAATCCCACAAATATCATCAGCCATAAGGTTAATTTATGACAATCCTCTCACCAAGAACTAGGATTCTATTCTATCCCACATCAGTCAAGTCAATATGAATGATGCCAGACCACTAAATATCGTGTTCTTGGACTCTAAACCAAAAAACAAACCTATTGCAGCCAAATGGATTCTGACTCACAATCAGCCTATAGATCGGGGTGTCCAAGGCTATCAATTTTTACCGAAGTAGATTGCCACATCTTTGTCCCAGGGAGGGGCTGGTGGGCTTGGACTGCCAACCTTTGAGTCAGCAGTCAAGTGTTTAACCACAGTGCTATGAGGGCCCCCTAAAGGTCAGAGTAAATCTCAGTCCTTCAGCCACATATGTGGTCTGGTCTGAAGGAGTTTTGGAGGGTGGAGTCCAAACTCCACTGCTGACCAGCTGCAGGGCTCAAGCACTTATCCTCTGAGGATGCCAGTTCCCTGTGTGATGAGAGCCTGATTAATATAGTCCGTGACTCAGACTCTAAGGACAATGAAGAGTGGCAGTTCGTGTTCATTGACTTAAAAACTTCTCTGGAACTGAGTGTGTTTGTTCACCTCTGCAGCCTCGGTGTTAAGCACCGCCCTTATCTAGTAGGTCCTTTATGGATGTATGTTCATCAGAAAAGAAACCTCTAAGCAAACCTACATCATATGTATCTAACACAGTTCTTCTCTTGAATCAAATAGGAAAAGAAATCGTAATTCACATTTTCGGGAAATTTTAATGTGGAACTAGAAAAATGAATTTTCATCCTAGGAGTTAAGGAACTCCGGTGGCATTATAGGTTAGGCATTGTGCTGTTAATCACAATGTTGGTGGCTCGAACCAGTCACATAGTAGGAGGAAGATGAAGTGGTCTGCTCCCATAAATAGAGTCTCATGGTAGGGTTGCTCTGGGTCAGAATCCATCTACAGCAGTGGATTTGGTATGATTTTGATAGAAGTTATACCAGATGACTAAAAGTTTTGACTGTTACTCCTTTAGAACATTCATGTTATCTATATCTATCTATCATCTATTTATATAAGCCAGATCTTTGAATTGAACTAAGAAAGTAAGCAAACATCAAATGAAATTGATCAGAAAGGAGAGCAAAAGCACAATATGTAACTATACTAAGAATGCTAAAAAGGCCACAGTTACAAATACTGTTTAAAAAAGGGAAAATACTATGAAGAACATTATCCTTATAAATGTTAAAAAGTGAAATTGATATCTCTAAACTATATGTACTGAAGTATAAGTATCTTGACTAGACAAATGAACGAATCCC
Organism: Nesogale talazaci; assembly: GCA_004026705.1. Taxonomy (NCBI): domain Eukaryota; kingdom Metazoa; phylum Chordata; class Mammalia; order Afrosoricida; family Tenrecidae; genus Nesogale; species Nesogale talazaci. Next base: position 6,458 of record PVJH01027739.1, read on the forward strand.
CTCTATCTTCTATTAGTACAGTGGTTCTCCGCCTTCCTAATGCCACAATCCTTTAGTATAGTTCCTCATGTTGTGGTGTCCCCTGACCATAAAATGATTTTCATAACTGTCATTTGGTACTGTCATGAATTGTAATGTAAATATCTTACATGCAAAATGTATTTTCATTGTTACAAATTGACCATAATTAAACTGGTGGCGTAGTGGTTGTGTGCGGGACTACAGCCCACAAGGTTGGCGATTCAAATCCAGTAGCAGTTCTCCAGGAACAAGGCTGGGCTTCCTACTCTCATCAAGGCAGTGATGCCACACACACACACACACACACACAAATTTAAAAAAAGAAAAAAATTAAACATAATTAAAGCATAGTGATTAATCACAAAACAAAATGTAATTATATATTGTGAAATATATATGTGTATTTTCCAATGGTCTTAGGGGTCCAAATGGGTCATAACCCACAGGTTGAGAACTGCTGGATTAGTATAAATCTCTATCTCCATCCATTCATCCATCCACCCATGAATTATCCCTAAGATGGTTCCAGATCACAATGGATTTACAATTTATCAAGCCTTCAAGAAATTGATAATATTGCCTTATAAAACAATTTCAGAAAATCAAAGGGAGAGAAAAAAAAGAAAGAAAAGTTTTCCAACTCTTTTTTTGAAGCTAGGATAATCTCTAAACCAAAACGATACCTGGACAGTACAAGAAAGGAAAAAGCCACCACAATCACACTTAGTTCCCAGCTTCTGTTAGCTGTGTGCTCTCATCCAGGATTTTGACCTTTAAAAGTAATGAACCCGATGGAAAGGTAGCTCAATTCTGACTGGAAGCTAGGTTAGTGAGAGAGTCACCCAGCCCGTGCTGTCAGCCAAGTGGCAGTGGTTCCTGTAATGGTATCCTCAGCATCTCTCTGATGGAAAGGATTCACTCAATTGCAGCTTAACCTCTGTGTGTTTCTGATACTTTCAACTCCCAGTCTCCACGAATATTCCATGTAAGCATCACCTATTGAAACATGGGAAATATCTACTAGAGAAACTAGGATTATTATCATTCAGGTTAGGACAACAATGACATCACTGTTCATCGTTGTTTGGAGTTCCTCATCGATAAAATGTGATGGAGTCAATGCTGGTCCCCTGTAAGTTTCTGACCCTGTCACTGTTTAAAGGGGTTAGAAAACCAAGTCTTTCTCCCAAGGAGCTGGTGGTGGTTTTGAACTGCTGACCAGCAGAACGCAGCCCATCACATAATCATTATTCTACCAGGTCTCAGGGATGTTAAAAGACTCCCACAAATCTGGATAGTCAGCTGTTGAGGACACAGGGTTGGTTGACCACAGTGGCTCTCCTTAGCTAGCAGCAAGTCTCTCTCTGGTTCTCAAAGTCTGAGTCACCTAGTTCCTTGGCCTCTACCTTGTTGTGAGAGCTAGGACACCCATTGGCTGCTCTGCCCCATATTCTCATGGTCTTAGTGCTGCTCTTCTCAGTCTCATGGTCTCCTTGCCTCAATTTCTGAGGCTTCTGGTCTAGGCCTCTTCCATTTTGGGGAGGGATCTTGAACATGCTCCAATGGTGACTCTTCTTCCTTGATAATCCTAGGATTTCTCTGCTTCTGAGCTGGTAGAAGGGTGGCTTTGATGGATGTGTTGTTTTTGTCTTTTAGCAGATCACATCCCCAAGGAAACAAAGGGTGACTCAAATCAAAGCTTGACTCAAATCCTCTAACCATGGGGACTCAAAATATATTCCACTTTAAACTTGTCCATCACAGAGAAATATCTCCAAAATGAGATTATAACCATAAGCCTAGTGGCTAGAGTTTACAGAAGAGTCATATAATGAAATTTCTCTTCATCCAGTATTTTAAAATTAGTGTATACTATTTCAGCGGGTAAAATACTAAATTCAATATTTAAAGTATCAACTAAAATAAGTCAAATTAATAAGTAAACAATGAATAGATAGTTTCTAATTTTGTCCACTTTTACCAAATTCAGTTGAAAATTTAAAATAATTAAAATCACAACATAAATTTAAATGGTAATTGGCAAGCAGACTCTTAAAATTCATGTCAATTTTTAAAAGCTTTATTCTGAATTGGGTGAAGGTTAACTGAGTTCATCAGTTTAACAGTCAACAACTCATGTGCATTTCGGATCAACTCATCCATTGCCATTCCCTCCAGTACTCTCACTTATCTCACTTTCTTCCATTTCCCCTTCTGTTTCCAATCCCTGTTTTTTTCTAACCCTCTGAACTGCGTCCTTCAGTAAAAGCTGCCCTTTTAATCTTAAAGGGTTGATTAGTCTAAGAAAGGGGTGAGTTTCGTTCCAGTTCTGTAGGGTGTCTAAGGGGCCATAGTCTTGGAATTTACATCGTCTTTATCTGAGTAGTAAACTAGTTCTCTTTTACGATTTTGAGTTCTGCTCTGCATTGTTTTCCCATTCCATTCAGGCCCTGATAGTGTGATCCCGTCCAGAGCATTTGGCAGTGATAGTCAGGCACCATCTAGTTCCTCTGGTTTCATGTTGTGGAGACTGATGTTTGCATGACCCATTAATTCATTGTTTCCATGTGGCCTTTGATTTTTGTCATATTTTTTCCTTCTGAACCAGGACAGACAAGGAGTTGCATCTTGGATGGCTGCACAAATGATTCTCTGCTTAACTAAATAATCCTGCAATCCTCAACCAAATAATCCTCAACCAAATAATCCTGCAATAATCCTGCAATCCTCATTTCTAAGGAGCATTTGGTCTGTACTACTTCTGAGACAGATTTATTTGTTATTCACAGTTCACGTATATTCAATATTCTTCAAAAATACATCATAACTAAAATACAGCAATTTTCCAGTCATCTTCATTCATTGTCCAGTTTCAGACACATATGAGGCAATGGAAACCACCATGGTTTGGATCAGATGTAGCTTAATCCTCAAAGTGATATCTTTAATATTTAGCATACAGAAGTGGTCTTGTACAGCAGATTTGCCCACTATAATACATTGTGTGACTTTTTGGCGTCTGCTCCCATGAACATTGACTCTGAACCCAAGTAAAATGAAATCCTTGAAAAAAATAATTAAATCCTACATAATTTCAATGTTTTCTGTTTATCATGATGTTGTTCTCTGTTGATCCTATCATGAAGATTTGAGTTTTAATTACAATGAGTTGTAATTAGAACCAAAGAATTTGGTCTTTGACCTTCAATGATAAGTGCTTTTAGTCATTGTGGCTTTCATGAAACAACAGTGTCATCTGCATAACACAAGTTGCCAGTGAGCCTTTTTCAAATCTTGCTGCTATGTTCTATTTCAGCTGGTTTAAAATCTCAAGTTATTTGGTCAGCTTACAGACTGAATAAGTATGGTGAAGGGATGCAATCCTGATGTACATCTTTCCTGATTTGAGACCTTCAGTATCCCTTTGTTTTGTACGAATGCTTGTCTCTCGTTTCTGCATTGTTTTCCCTAGTTTCTTTTTTCTTTTTTTTGGTGTGGGGGGGGGGGCATCACTGCTCTCTGGTGGTGGGAGTAGGAGGCCCAGCCCCACTGCTGGAATTGAACCTCCGTCCCAGTGGGTCGCAGTCCCGCACACAACCACTATGCCACCGGGGCTCAGCCCCCTAGTTTATTTTTCAAAGGATGCCTTTCCTCCTCAATGAAACACAAGTAGACACTTTTTTGATATTCTCTGCTTTCTGCCAAGATCCAATAGGGAGGTAAACAATAACATTCTTCATTCCATGTCCCTGTCTATATCTGGCTTCACGTTCTGTTAGCTACCTTTCAATGTGATGCTACAACTCTTTTCTAATTATTTTCACCAAAATTTTCCTTGCATGTGAGATTAGAGATAAATTGTTTGATAATTTCCAAATACTGTTGGCTCAACTTTCTATAGAATGGGCATCATTATGAATTTTTTACAGTTGGTTGGTCAGATTGCTGCTTCCAAATTTCTGGGCATAGATGAGTGAATGCTGTGAGAACTAACTACATTTGTTAAAACCTTTCAAGTGATGTTTTTCAATACCTGGAGCCCCCCCCCCCCTTTTATGCCAATGCTTTCATTGAAACTTGGGCTTCTTCCTTGGATAGTACTTTGATCACATGCTACATCTTTTGGTACATTGATTTTGTCATAATTACTAATCATTTTCTTCGAAGTCAGTGTTTGGGATGCTTATTGAAATACAATGTCTACCTTTATATATTTAAAGTGCTCCATGATAATCTGCACATAATATATACAATGTGTGAATAAACATGGCCTTCAAGTCAAATGAAACTTTGAAAATCAATTTAATAACATAAAAACCTAAGAATAAGGTTGTGCACTTTCAATCCCCCAAATTATAAGTTTAGATCAATTAAAGTGATATTGTTTTAATAATATAAAACAAATAAATATAAGACATCACTCTGAACTGACAATATAGAGTTCTCAACAATATAGGTATTTTCTCACTTAGTCATAGTTAGCTATATGGCATATACTCATAATCAAATAAAGCTATACATTATTAAACTTTGATTTTAATTCATCTTTCAACAATAAAATTATGTCTCTACTGTTTGAGGATGCCTCTTGTTTTGTTTTGTTTTGTTTTGTTTTTTTTGTCTGTTTGTTTTCGTGGGTCTCACGGCCCTCTGGTGGTTGTGGGAGCCACCCAGTGCCAGTCCTGATAGCCGCTGCTGGATTTGAACCACCAAGCCCGTGGGCCACAGTCCTGTACTCAACCACTTATGTTTGTTTTTTTTGGGGGGGTGGGGGGCATCACTGCTCTCCGTTGGTGGGAGTAGGAGGCCCAGCCCCACTGCTGGAATTGAACCTCCATCCCAGTGGGCCGCAGTCCCGCGCACAACCACTAATGCCACCGGGGCTCAGCCCTGTTTGTTTGTTTGAGGATGCCTTTTTTTGTTTGTTTGCTTTTTCTGTGGTCATCACTGCCCTCTGGTGGGAGTGGGAGGCCCAGCCTTGCTCCTAGAGAGCTGCTGCTGGATTTGAACCGCCAACCCAGTGGGCAGCAGTCCCACACTAAACCACTATGCCACCGGGGCTAAGCTTGAGGATGCCTTTTGTATAGAATGCAACCCCATGCTCTATGGGTACATTGCTCTATGCAGTGGTTCTCAGCCTTACTAATCCCGCGGCCCTTAAAATTATGTTCAGTGTTACTTTATCACTATCATTTTGCTACTGTTACGAGGTGGGCAACTCCTGTGAAAGGGTCATTCGACCCCCAAAGGGGTCACAATCCACAGGGTGAGAACCACTGCTCTAGCGTATAGCTGAGTATGCCTCTCTCATCATTACAAAGTGGCTGACACAGTGGGCCCGGGCAGAGGAACGACTGTAAGGAGGGCACCCGGCCAGGCAGTGTGTCGTTCTGTTGTGTATACAGTTGTTATGACTCGGAACAGGTTCGATGGAACCTAACAACACAACAACAACAACAGCCATTGCAAAAGGGAAATCTACATAACGAACAAGCAATTAGCATTTTGGTAACTGAAAGAGTTATTATTTATAAAGTAAGTGGAGCTTTTAAGTATCTTTGAAACGTCTAAAACACTATAGGAAATGAGATCTCTAAGCAAACTCCCCAGCCTCAGAGGCGCCGAGTGGGTTCTGTCTGATACCAACTCTAAGAAGTCATACCCAGAACCATCTGCCACCCTCTGCCTTTTCAGAAGAGCTCATTTCTGATGAAGGCTAGAGGTCTTCATTCCCTCTCAGCACTTACTTCTTTTATCCTCATTTTACATATTCAGGTGGGTAGAATTTCTGTGCATGTATTAAACACAAGAATAAAAGGAAAACGCATAATACTTATCGTCAAGGTACAATTTGTGGTACATTTTACCTTTGAGTGTTAGAAAAAGGTTCTGGGCTGCTTGTGCTTTGTCAGATATAAATAACCAGCCTTATTGAGTCCTGAAAATGGTAGCAGTAAGTTGCTTTCAATTCTTTGTCATCAAAGGGAGGGAGGGAGGGAAAAAAAGATCCCCACAAGTCTCTTTAAGCGATCCTGAATATGAGAGTAAGTGCACAGCATTACCCAGGCCAATTTGCATAAAATTATTATACATTAACAATGCTAGCTTTTTTTTGGTAGTCTGTCAATTCAGAATGGGCATCAAGGTTGTTAAAATTATAGACTTTATTTGATTCTGCCTGATCTTGCTTTTACTCTATTCTATGGATTCAGGCTATGTCTTTGAATCAGAACAGCACTTCTTATTGATAATGAAAAACAAACTCAAAGTGATTTAGTGAATAATGAGTCCAGCCCTTAGGTCTTACAGATAATAAATGTAAAGTGTATAACTCTTTAGTAGTTACATGGGGTAATCACAAAGTTTTCCTCCCAAAGACGATGGTAAAGAAAAGGTGTAGGAACAAGAATGACTTATAGCACAGAAGCTTGGTGGTCGAGGTTAATATCAATGACATCAAATCATGTGGATCCTGTGTATCTTTAATGTAATATGATAAGAACAGTCAATTCCGTCTACGGTTTTCCTCCCCCAAATTCATGCCTCAGCCTAACTATGAGAACACACCAGACAAATCACAATTGAAGGCACTCTACAAAATAACTGACTAGTTGTGCTTGCTTCGGCAGCACATATACTAAAATAACTGACTAGTATTCCCACAACTGTCCAGGTCACTGTGTTAGTGCAGGTAGACTAGAGGAACAAATTCATAGACATGCATATAGATATAAGGGTATGGCTTAAATACAAGAGGAATGGGACATTGAGAAAGCATCCCAATCCAGTCCAGTACAAAGTCATAAGTCCGATATTAGCCCATATACTCGATACCAGTCTATAAAGTCTCCTTCTGACTCATGAAGTCACAGGCCAGAGGGTGCAGAGTCCTGGCACTGGCAGGGGTCCCCTCATGACTCATTGCTTCCAGGGCTCAGGGTCCATCAATAGCATCCAGTGGTTGTAGAAGCAACTCATCACTGGCAGGGTTTCCATGTGTCTTCTCCAGCTTCAGAGGTCTAGTTCCATCAGGGTGAAGCAGTGTGGCTTCTCCTCCGGCTCCTCCAGTTCCTGGGACACTGCCATCTTGTCTTGTCCATAGTCTGTCATCTCTGAGAGTAACTCCAAACAACTGGGGAGATAGCTTCTCATCTCCACCAGGGAAATATCACTAGATTTCCCAGAAGTCTCAGGAGAAAGCCATGCCCACACGGAAGCCTCATTGGCTACTCAATGGCTATCTCCAGATGAACAGGATAGATTCCAGCCCTACATCTCAATCATGAAATTAACATAAGCACATGACTGCCACAGTCACCAAACACAAGGAAGATTTTGAGAAATTGTCAGAGTGAAGAGGAGTTTTAAGAACCTTGATAACTAAATGCAGTGTGGTTTATTGAATGAGATTCAAGAAGAGGAAAAAAATAGGTAAAAACTAATGAAATCTAAAAAAGGTATAGATTCTTTGCTAATAATAGCATATCATCATTGGTTCATTGGTTCATTGGATTATGTATGGCTGAATGTACCATACTAATGCAAGATGCTAATAGTAAAGTTAAATGGGTGTGAGTTCTAATGAGGACTTTCTTTATTATCTCCTCAAGTTCCTGTTAAATCTAAATCTGTTTTAATATAGAAAGTTGGTTTGAAAAAACAAAAGTACAAAGAGGAGAAGCAAGGCAGTATATGGATCAAAAGACACCAGGTGAAGCCTGGATATGCACCTTCCTCTGTGGTAAAGTTATTGACATTTCACAAGCTTTTGCTCCTTTGTAAAATGAAGTTGGTGATGTCTTCTCTGCTTATCTCACAGAGCTATGATGCCATTTGTAGAAGTAATACATGCAAAAATGGTTTAATCAAAGGACTTCATCTAAATGTTTTTCTCAAAGATCCACAGCTATTTTAGGTAAAGGTCAAATTAGTTAGAATCCATTTCTGTACTTAATTCAATCTGTTTGCCAATCATTCCTCACCGACACCATGTTCAGACTTGCAACCAAGTCACATTATAATCTGAAGATTTCTCTGAAGGTTATTGTGTCAATTCTGACTCAAGATGACTCTTCAGGACAATATAGAATGTGCCTGAAGGCTTTTGAGACTAAATATTTACAGGAGTTGACAACTTCATCTTTCTCCAGGTGAGTGGCTGGTTAATTTGAGCTACAGACCTTTCTGTTAGTCCTCAACAATTGACTTAGAGTTCCATCAGAACCCCTGTTATTAAGACAGTTAGATCTGTCTTATAACTGCAGACAGTTGACTATGGCAGAGTAGCAACTCTAGAAACATGCTGAGAGATAATCAATATTATTCTGGTACATGAAGGAAAACATGCTGTAGATTTGTGCAAAATGACAAAGAACACACAGACAACAATATCCTAGGTATTAGTGGGCCGAAATGGACTAGTATTGGCTGCTTTGAATTGGACAAGACCTTGGTTTCCTATACTGATAAGGATACTTTCCAAAGGAGTGACCTCATATTTATCATGGAAACAAACAAACAGATCAAGATCTGTCTTGAAATACAGGATGGTATTCTTTCACCATGTTTATTGAATCTATGACCCAACAACAGGCAGGTCTAAAAGGTGAACTATACAGATAATAGCTCTCAACACACGGGATCCAGGACAGTTAAACCCCTGAGGAACAATAATAGGAGTATTGATACCATGAGGGTAGGGAAAGGTGGGCGGAGAAAAGGGGAACTGATTATAATGTTTGACGTATGACCCTCCCCACTCAGGGTGATGAGCAACAAACATGGAAGATAGGAGACAGCGAACAGTGCAAGATATGAAGATAATAATTTATTATTTATTAAAGGTTCATGAGGATGGGAGAGGAAAGAAAAAAATTAAAAAATTTTGAAAAAAGGTGAACCATAAGAGCATGGAATTATGCAGTCTTTCAGGAGACAAGTGAGACTTTTCATTTCCATTAACAGTTAGCATCTTGGAAACCCACAGGGCAGTGGTTCTCAACCTGTGGGTTACGACTCTTTCACAACGGTTGCCCGATTCATAACAGTAGCAAAATGAAGTAGCAATGGAAATAATTTTATGGTGTGTGTGGGGGGGGAGGTGTGGGGGTGAAGAGATCACGACAACATGAGAAACTGTTTGAGCGTCCCAACGTTAGGAAGGTTGAGAACCACTGCCACAGGGGCAGTTTGATCTTGTCCTGGAGCGTTGCTCTGCATCTGAAAGCACTGGCTGACCACAAGCTTTGTTTGGGACATACTGCACTTAACTCTTTATAACAGTCAGCTATTTGCCAAAGACCAAAAAAAAAAAAAATGGAGAAGGTAGGAAAGAGACAGTAAAGAAAGACAAACAGAAATGGGAAACACTGGGAGGAAGTGGGAAGCCGGCTGTTATATTGAGCAGGTTGGTATCCAATGACATGAAGCAACATGCCTATGAATTATTAAATGGGAAAAAATGATTTGAGGATGGAAATGTCCTTAGGCAGAAGGCTAAGTAGTTTTAAAGCCTGCAGTCTACCTCATTCAGATATCTCTTTCTCCTTGTTGGCCAACAAACCTTGACCAGACTTCCAGTCCCTCTGAGTCAGAACAAATTAGAGAAAAGGGAGGTGCAGGTTTCTGAAGTTAGAGATTTAGGAGTGAGCTGGAAAGAACAGCATGAACTTTTGCTAAGATCACTTTAATCAGGAAGCAGAGCAAGCAAAAGAGACACATGAACTGCGAGCACTACCACTACTTTTAATTTGTCTTTGGTAAAGAAATAGGGTTTTCAGTATTGTGCTAACAGCAGACATTTACCTGGTAAAAAAGAGTTGTGAAGACATCCCAAATAAGAGCACAGAATGTGCATAACTGTGATGTATGAAGGCTGGGAATCACTCATAAGTGCTGTTGTGACAACAGCCAGATCACCAGTGCTGATCTGGCCCTCCTCTGTCTGCCATATGCCTACTGGTTGCCATCAAGTCAATTTCTACTCATGGCAACTCTGTGGGTCAACAGAGAACTGTACACCCCAGTCTTTTCAGTAGCTGATTTTTTGACAGGGGTGGGGGTGGGGGAAGCAGATGGCCAATCTTTTCTTTTGAGGCACCTCTGGGTATTGAACATGTTTGGTTAGCTGTTGAGCGCATAGAACCTTTGCACCACCCAGGGACTCCTCACATACATAAACTTATTTAAATCTTTATAAAAACCTCGATGTCACAGTAAAGCGTGGATAAAACACACAATACTCCTCTGGTTCCTTCAGTCTTCCTCACCCCCCCACTATCATGTCCCCAGTTCTGCCTTTCACTGTGACAAGACTGAGACTGAGCATGTGCGTAGGTACAGCTAAGAGCCCATGACATACAGCAACCAGGAAGAGGAAGGGATAATGATACCAGATGGGTAGGGCAAAGGTTGGGAGAAGAGAAGAGAAAGGGGGGGACCAATCATGATCATTGACACATAACGATGCCTACCTGTGTCAGAGAAGATTCTCTACAGAAATAAAACCAGGATACTACTAATTCTCTTTATATATTTATAAAGAGAGAAGGGTATATAAGATAAGAAAGAGACAGTTAACTAATCTATAAAGCAGTACAAATTGCTTGGTGCAACTCACTTGCATGAGACAGCTAGAAGACTGGCAGTCCAAGTTTTGAGGGCCGCTGAGTCATCCTCTGTAGAGCAATTCAGGCTATCTTGTCACAGGCATCAAACTGCAGAGCAGGTCACCAACAGTCGGCGAGATGACAGAGTCCAAAAGTCCCCAGCTCAAGAGATGTATATCCCAGGAGTGTGGCGAAATAGGGCTTGAAGGAACCTCAACTCACAGCTCCACAGTCCCTGATTAGATCTCCCACGGGTAGTGTTGCTTGGAGGTCAGGGCACAAGGACGAACAAAGCAGCTAGCTGGTCAGAAGATCCAAAAGCAAGGGAGAAGGCGGGACTTGCTGAGCCCTTCTTATCTCTGCCCTTCAATTCATCACGTGTGTTCATTGGCTGTGCTATCACAACAGACCTACCAATCTTCTGTGGCCATGTTGACATAACAAACCTACCCATCACACTACCCTACCCCAGAGGGATGAACAACAGAAACCAAAGGGTGGAGCGAGACAGTGGTTGGTATAAGATATGAAAATAGTAATAATTTAAAATTTAGAAGGGGTCACGAGGGTGGGGATGGGAAGGATGGGAGCAAAGAGGAGCTTATATCAAGGGCTCAATAGAAAGTAAATAGCTAAAAAATAATGATGACAAGATATATAAAGCTATGATTGCTATAATTGATGTATGGATTGTTTTAAGAGCTGTAATAGCCCCAAATAAAATGATCCTTAAGTTAAAAAAGCCCTTGAGGTCAGTACTGTTATTATCCTCATTGTACAAAAGGGAAAATTGAGGCAGAGAGAGGTTAAATCACTTAAGTCAAATAACAGAATTTGTGTCTAAGGGAGCATTTGAATTCAGGATGGTTAATCAGAGTCCACGCCCTTAATCTCCACACATTGCTGGGAAGAGGAAGACAAAGGAAAATAGAGAATGAACTGCCATCATCTTTTTGCTTAGAAATTTTGGACGCCAGGTACATGAGGGTGCTTCCAAAAGTTCATAGAGAATTTCACTATTGTTCAATGCCATTTACCCTTTAGCCTTTTTTGAAGGCTCTATTTTTAGACTGAGAAACTTCTAGAGTTTAGAGAGGTAATATGTGTATGTATGTGTATGTGTGTGTGTGTTATTACACACAGATAGGACTTGAAGTTAAAGCTCCAAAAACAATCACATTGATTATTGCTGGTTTGGGAAGTAAATGTGTGAGCAAGTTCTGTAAATAAATTTAAGTCATTTCCAGCCAAGTGTTGATGCCATAAGTTGATGCCACTGTTGAAAACCTGCCCATGTCCTGAGCTTTTTAGCTAAAGATCTCTGCCCCTCTAGTGACTGAATGTGTCTCATGAGGGGAAGAAGAGGAGCAAGTGATGGTTGGGGGTTGGGTTCTCTTGGAGAAAAATTGTGAAAAACCTATTCCTTTATGAAGGAAGAAGAGGGGAAGAGGAAGATTAACAAAGTTTGATCCCAACTCCCACAGAGGCTCAGGCCTGTGGTCAGATATCAGACCTCTCTTACCTATTTTTCCTAGAGGTCTAGAATGGCCAGTCTTTGTTTTTCCTCTGAGTTTTTTTTGGGGGGGCATCACTGCCCTCTGGTGGGAGTGGGAGGCCCAGCCTTGCTCCTGGAAAGCCGCTGCTGGATTTGAACCACCAAGCCAGTGGGCTGCAGTTCTGCACTCAACCATTATGCCACCAGAGCTCAGCCTTTCCTCTGAGTTTTGATGTAGTTTATTTGCCCCACAAGTAGCATCTGTGGGCAATTTTGCCTCTCCCTGAAGTATAAATGAGACAGAGAATGAGGAGAGAGATTGATGGGACAAAGGAGGAATTAATTATTTGGTCCCCATTTAAAACTAGCCCTTTTTTGCTACCAGTCAGAGTAAGGAGATTGGGAAATACCATGGAAATCTGTTCAAATTTTGGGTGCTTCTTAAGGGATCAATGAAACAGAACTAAAAAACTTCATTGTGATCTCCAGAAAAAGAGAGGGTTGATGGAAGAAGTACATGAGATTATGAATCAACATGATGAAAAATTGAGCCCCAGCATAACCAACGAAGACTGAGAAGCATACCTCAAAGGTGTGGCAAATCCAGTGATTGCACTTCATCTTATCAACCACCACCAGGCTCAAGTCACAAGGAAATCTAAATGTCTTTGTTCAACTGACTGGAGAGAAGGCCTTCTTGGCTCACTTAGATAGACAAGGGAGAATGTAAGTGTTCCTGATGTTCCTAGCACTGACTCTGGTTTTATTCATCCACTCAAGCATGGTTGAACATAATGCTGAAATCTAGAATATTTATTTTTTTCCCTCTATAAATCATTTTATTGGGGGGTCTTATAACTGTTATAACAGCCCATACATCAATTGTATCAAGCACATTTGTATATATGTTGCCAGTGCCATTCTCAAAACATTTTCTTTCTACTTGAGGTCTTGATCTCAGCTTCTCTTTTCCCCCTTCCTCCCTCACCCTCCCTCATGAACACTTGATAAATTATAAATTTAGAATATTTCTTGTATTTAATGTTCTTCAGGAACACGTTGAGAAACCAAAACTCCATTCTGCTACACTGTCAACTTCTCAAGTGTATTAAAAAAGTCACAAAGGTCTTTGATAGGCTAGTCTGAAAATCTAAAATTTATGGAAAATGAAGCCCAAATAACTGATTTCTGAAATACAACTATATAAAATTGGGCCTGTCTGTTTTTACCTTCTCTTTGTCAAAGTTCTTAAACTTAGAGGCAAAATAGAAATAAAAACGTAATGTAGGGGCTTAGCCCCAGTGCCGTGGTAGTTGAGTGCAGGACTACAGCCCATGGGCTTGGAGGTTCAAATCCAGCAGTGGCGCTCCAGGAGCAAGACTGGGTAGCTCCCACAACCACCAGAGGGCAGTGGTGCCCCCCCCCAAAAAAAACCCCCAAAACCAAACCAAACAAAAAATGTATTATATTCTTGTGACTCAACAGCATGGCAGTATCTTCAAAATCAAAGCTTAACTTTAGAGTCAATATTATTTTATTTGGAATTTTTTAGGCCAAAAGAGAATAAGGTACCAAACTACTCAATATGTCATGGAAATAGAGAAATTCTCCTTTTATTTTTACAGCTAGAATAACCCTATGTGGTTTTACTATCAGTGTGAGTGGAACACTGGTGATATGCTGATCAAAATCCACTGATGTTGCAAATCATAGAAGAAGGATCATACACAGAATAGAAGAAGGAATTGGGTTGTTTAGCCTAATGGAGAAAAAAAATATGGCCAATAGTCAGAAATTAGAGAATTGTTACATGGAAGTGATATTCCATCTGATTTGTTCTGTGGAGCTCTAATGGACACATGCGAGAACAATAGAAGATAGATTTTTTACAGTATTGGGGGAAAATGAAATTCTTCAAAATGAGAGAGCAGGCTCCCTTCTCTCATATGCATTCTAAGAGCAAACGTCATGAATTGGGAATGGGAGATTCTTTCATTGGGCAGAAGGTTAAAGTAGATGATCTCCAAGTCCCTCTTCCAACTCAAATACTCTTTAAATCCATGAAAATCATAATAACTACTTCCTCTTTCCTTCCCAAGCAATATGATATCCTCAAAATTAGATGCCAGTGAGAAAATTCAAGTTGATGCTGAGACCCCAGTCAGTCATTGAATTGTGTAATCAAGTTGTAAGTGTTCTGATGAAACCAGACAACCTGGGCTGCCCATTCCGTTAGTTATGGGGATATACTTTTGGAAACCAAAGTCTGTCGTAGGCAAAACTTGATTCAAGCCATGTGGCTTTCCAAGAGGGTAGGATTACAAAAGCGGCGAAAGTTATGATAGCTCAGAAGTGGAAAAGTCAGCAGAGTCATTATCCTTTTAAAACTCGTCCTTTGATCCTTCGTTCTACCCTGTAGCATGGACTGTTGTTTGGTCTGGCTAGTGGTCAGTGAGGTCAAGATAACATTACCTATCACTCATTAGAGAGAGAGTGAGGCCAAGATGAGCTATTCTTGCTTTTTTTTTTTTAGACGAGTTTCTATTTAAGAAATTCAAGGGTTGTTTTTAGTCGTTGTAGTTATTGTTGGCCATCATTTGGAGTTCTTGAGTGTGCAGTGATAGCTTCTGCTTTGATTATGGTCATTGTAGGGTGCTCATATAGAAGTTTTGTTTTTCTATTTCTAATATCCACCAAATCCGAGATGCTGTGGTTCATGTTTGCTTTTTATCTATCATGTAAATTTGAGAAGAGCCCAGATAACCTATTTCTTTTATTTGACGTTCTATTTCCAGCAGCATGCACGGTGTTGTTGCTGGTGCCAGGGGATTCTCACATATGTACTATGGAGTTGGACAGCGCTAGAGGATTTTCCTAAGGAGCCCTGAGGTCATGGTTGGTTACATATTGGGATGCTAACCACGAGGTCAGCGGTCTGAAATCATCAGCCACTCTGTCGAAGAACGATGAGACCTTTTACTCATGTAAAGATTTATAGTGTCAGGAACACAGTTCCAGTCTGTCTTGTAGTTTCGCTCTGAGTAAGAATCAACTGGATGCCAGAGGGTTTTTTTGTAATAGGAATTTCATGGAAATAACCTTCAGGGAGCCTTGGAAGCACAGTGTCTGAACACTGCTAACCCAAAGGTCAGGGGTTCAAACCCCCCAGTAATTCCATGGGAGAAAAGACTTGGCCATATGCTCCCAGAAATATTACAGCCCAGGAAACCCTTTAGAGCAGTTCAGTTTTGTCACTAAGCATCTGTATGAGTCAGAATTGACTCAATAACACACAGAATTTCTTAATGGGAGCAGATGGACAGGTTTATCTTTCTTGGTAGGACTGAGTGGATTCAACTCAGCAAGCTTTAGGTTTACAGTCAAGGTAAACTGTTTGTATCACCTATCAAAGTGTTACAGAAAGCCTATTTTCAAGTCAATTCCAATTCATAGATAACCTTTAGGACAAAGTAGAACTGCTTTATATGGTTTCTGAAGCTGTGGGTCCTTACAGAAGGAGACTGTTTCTGCTTTCTTCTTCAGAGAACAGCAAAGTTTGAACTGTTGAGCTTTTGGGCAGCAGCTGAACCCTTTGCAAAACAGGACTCCAGCACCGTGTTCCAAAAATGAATGAATAAACAAACAAATATCAATCTCACTGCTACTGAGTTTATGCAAACTCATAGCGACCTTATAGGACAGTGTAAAACTGCCCCTCTGGGTTTTGGAGGCTGTAGGTCGTTATGGGAGTAGAACGCCTCATCTTTCTTCTCAAGCAGCTCATAGATCATCCCATCTTCCAAATACAAATAGGTGCTAATGGAACTAGTGAACATGATGGACAGCTGCCTTCTCACTGTCTTGAATGCATGGTGATCTTTTATTGTTGTTTTTGGTTTTTGGTTTTTTGGTTTAGTTTTTTGGCATCACTGCCCTGGTTTACACTTACTTTTGGGGACAGTGTCTTAATAGAATAAGAATAGTTTTCTTTTTGGTGTAGAAAATAGCTGAAAGCCACTACCCAAATGTGCAGAAGGTGAGGTTTCAACAAAAACAACAAAAGCACTATGGGTATTTCTGCAGCGTCTAGAGCTTAAGGATGTGAGCAGAGATCTCAGCCAGAGGGGAGCTCCAGTCAATACTCAGACCCTGCTGCACCTTCTTGTACTCTTGTCTTGGATGAGAGATCCTATTTTTTTTTTACACTCCTTCATTAATCCTCATGTTCAGCTCGGATGGACATTGGAGGGTTTGTGGTGACAAAATGATAGACAATTCGTGAGGCTTTCAAGCTCTACCTTCCAAGGACAGCAAAGCTGCCCTCAACAAAAGTTATCTTCCTCAGGTAAGGAAATATCACCAATAAGCAGTCCCATGGTGAAGTTTAAATAAATATGTGTGGATCTCCAGCCTCTCGAATGCCTTGCAGTGCTTTCCAAGGCAACACTCATCCCAAACAAGTGGAACAAAGGCAGCATTTGCTACCTGAGGATTGGGAAGTGAAGAGATAAGTATAATTAAACATCAATCTGTCCTCTTGGGGGTTTCTACCAGAAGCCACATCCAACCTTGTTTCTAATCCCGGAAAATCCTAGTAATAGAAGTATCTTGGTTTGCATATTGCTTATCCGTCATTCATTCAGCTGTCAATGTGCAGTTTGCTGGTAGCTTGCTGAAAGCTATGCCATCAGTATTTCACACACCAGCATGTAAGGTTTCAACAGAGCTTTTAGATTAAGCGAGATTTGGGAAGAAAGCGTTGGTGATCTCCTATCAGAACAGAGCTAATGAAAACCCTAACCAAAAACTATGAATTACAATAGTACCTTGTCTAATTCACTTGATTTAGACACATTTTCAGAAAGAACCAATCACCGCAGGAGGCCTTCATGTTTGGTGAAGTAGTGGGTCTCTGAGGTGACAGAGACTGTCAGAGAGATGGCTTGGCCCAGTAGCCACAATGATTGGCTTGATCATGATGACAATTTTTAGAATGATGCAGGACCTGACACTATTGCACTTTGAACCGCATTTTTCAGACCATACGACACACCTTTCCCCCAAAAAAGTGTGTGTGGGGGGGATGAGGGTGCATCTTCTGGTCTGAATGTGTGGTACTCCAGAACATTTTAGTATACTGATATTATTTGGTTCAGAATACTTTTTATTGTTTTCCAGCTTTAAAAACTGCATGTGTCTCACGGTACCAAAAAATACAGTATATAAGATCACCATGCAGCTGAGCCCCAGTGGCACAGTGGTTGTATGCGGGACTGTGGCCCACAGGGTTGGCAGTTCAAATCCAGCAGCAGCTTTCCAGGAGCAAGGCTGGGCTTCCTACTCCCACCAGGGCAGTGATGCCAAAAAACTAAACCAAAAAACCCGAAAAACAAAAAACAACAACAACAAAAAGATTACCATGCATTCAAGTCAGTGGGAAGGCAGATGTCCAACATGTTCACTTGTTTCATCAGCACCTATTTGTATTATTTCATTTGATCTCTGTAATGCACCATGAGGAAATGATTGGACATACTAATGATTATCCTTGTGATTCTCATTCCTCTTGTATATGCCCAAAGCTCAGGGTTTTAAATGACCAGCTGAGGATCCAACTGTTGTTAGAGGCACAGCTGGGCAAGAGCTGTGTGGTGCTGCAAGCGGGAGGCAAAGACCTGTCATCCCAACACTCCGATTATTATCTCTGTGGCATGAAGACAACTCTTTGCTTTTACTGAGCTTTAGTCTCCTTAGAAATTACAAAAAGACAAGGCAAAGGAGATGGATGTTAGCAACTGCCCTCTTTGAAGACAAAAGTTCTTTGAAGGTATAACTATAAGATGGTATTTCGCTTCTTACTCCCAAAGCAGGTGAAGCCATGGGACGTTGGAATCAGAGAGGTTTCCTTCAAGCCTTGCTTAGTGCCACTGATTTCTAATGGTGAGACCTTGATTAACCCCTTAACTCCTCTGATCCTGTTTCCTTACCCATAAAGGGGAATAACAAAACCATCTTCGTAAGATGCCCGATTACCACTACCAACTGCTCTGAGAAGGCTCACATTGGGAGAAAGGGGAAGAACAATGAAGAACAAAACTCAAAATCACAAAAAGAGCTCAGGTTTATTGGGTGGATAAAGATTGGTGGAACCCCCTACTCATCCCTCAAGTCTGGACTGGAACACACCCGTGTTAAAATAATCATCCATCTGAGGTGAAAGGGCAGTATTGATGTGAGGACAAAATGCAGAGGTCTAGGAAAGGGGGAGAAATGAAACCAGAAAACATAAGGGGGGAAGAGGGAGAAGTGACGGAAAGCATACTGTGAGATTGCCATGGATGAGTGGAACAAAATGTACATGAATTGTTGGATGTAAATGTGATGATCCATTCTGCAAACCTTCACCTAAGTTGCAATAAAGAGTTAAAAACGAAAACCAAAGCCTGCTTCACAGAACTGACATGAACGACATGACATTACGTGAAACCAAGAGCATTAAAGAGACAGTAGAAGTAGCACAAATGACTAATAGCTGCCTAGTAACCGAAAGAGATCTCTCTCAGAGGTATGGAACCTGAGATCCAGAGGCCTCATGATGTGATCTCACAGTGCTTAGACAGCAGAGGTGCAAAAGCACGCATTAACAGGTGTTGTCCTGTGTTTGTCTGGGGTGATTTGTTGTGGAGAAGCTGAGAAGAAGAAGAGACTTCTTGCTTTGCCTCACCATTGCACCACTTCTACCTAATTTAGTCCCTGGGCTCAGTTCCTTTTGCAGGGTGGGAAAACAGGGGGCACAGAGGGCTGGGAGCTTATGAGTTGGGCTGCTAACTGCACCAGCCACTCTTTGGGAGAAGAGTACTCCTATGAACAGTGAGTCTCAGAAACACAGCAGGAGCAATTTTACCTTGTCCTAAAGGTTTGCTATGAGTTGGTATTGACCAGATGACAGTGAACTTGGTTCTGTTTTTTGGTGGTCCAAAGAAGAACTGATACAAAAAGAAATGTCTCTCTTACTACATAAATGCTGAGAAATCCAATGTGAAAGTTTAAATTCCTAGTGGGGGTATCACATATAGCTCATGTCTCCATATTACTAGAACAAAGGGTCTTCCTGTTGGGGATAAGATCTGGATTTGTGCGAGGTTTTTTGGTCAATGTAGGTAAAAGGAAGCACGCCTCTGAAATAAAGCTAGTCTGTCTCTTGGTGCGCCCTCTGCTGGTTGGCTGACATCTTAATTCAATAAAACAAAGTGACTTTAAATTTTATATAATGAACTATGCAGAATTGATTTTCAAGTTCAGAGAGGAAATGTTTTCAAGAAAATGAAATTCATAAGAATATTTGGCATAGTCAAACTCTAAACTTAGTGCCATCAGGTTGATTCTGACTCACAGAGACTCAATAGGACAGGATAGAATTGCTCTTAAAGCTTTCCAAGACGGGAACTCTCTGTTTTTTTTTTAAATCATTTTATTGGGGGCTCATACAACTCTTAACTGAATCAGGCATGTTTGTACATATGTTGCCCTTATTCTTTTCTAGACATTTTCTTTCTATTGAGGCCTTGGTATCAACTCCCCGTCCCCCACAACCTTATAACCCTCTGATTGGGCATTATTATTTTTTCATCTCTCACCCCAACATGCTGTCTCCCTTCCCCATGTTTTCTGTTTTCTTCCTCCTGTAGAGGGGTGTGTGATTATGTGTTGATCATTGAGATCAGTTCCTCCTTTTCTCTTCTCCCTACACTTCTGGTATCACTATTTCCACTTCTATTCCTGGATTCTGTGTGTCTTGAGCTCCCACCCCCTTCTAGACCTGTGTACATGGTTCAGTCTAGTCTGAATTGAGAAGCAGCACTGGGGTCGTGGTAGTGGGGCGTGAGGAAGTCTCAAGGAACCAGAGGCATATAGTGTGTTTCAATGATGCTTTACTGCACCCTGGTGACTCATCCCTTCCCTGTGGGACCTGTGTAGGGAGATTGTTCCACTGTCTACAGATGGGCTTTGGATCTCTTCTCCAGGCCCCCTCATTCTCAATGTTATGTTTTTGTTTTTACTTAAGACAGGGAATCTTTACAGGAATAGAAATCCTCGTCTTTCTCCTACAGAGAGGTTGGTTGGTGGTTTTGAATTTATGACCGTGCAGTTAGCAGCTGAGACAGCAACCACTATGCTATCAGGGCTCTTCTGTGGCATAGCAGCATCTCATAATCTATTTAGTTAAATGAATTTAACGAAAGCGGGGGCAAGGTGTATGAGAGATGGAATAAAGCAGAATATCTTCAAATTCAAACAGTTGTTGATTAATGTTGTGGTCTTAATTAATGTTTAACAGATAGGAAATATTGATCTGGTTCATGCTCTTACATCTATAAAAATTCTCATATGAATGAACACTATAGAATTGCAATTTTATAAAATCTATTCTCTTTCTAAGGATGCGTCATCTATTTTTAAGACACTCAACCTCCAAAACGCTCAAGGCCATTGAGATGATGCAGACTCCTACACAGATAAAAAACTAGATCGAAAGCACATAGGGTCAGCAGGAAACAACTTTTAAAGGTGACATTTGAGAGAAATGACTGAGAAAACACACATATTCATGCAATCACTTAATTTTATTTAGCACAAAATACCTAACTAGTTTTGCCTACATGGGGAATAGGAAACAGGACAGTTTAGACAAATATGAAGATATTTTGGATCAAAAAGCATGTGAATTTGAGACCAGTCCGACCCCATTTGACATGAGTCAACTGTTGTTGAGCTGATTCCAATGTGTGGAACTCGAGTGTTTCGGAGTAGAACTGTACACCAGGGTTTTTTTCGGTGGCTGAGATTGTTAGAAATAGGAGACCAGGTCATTCTTCCAAGGTGTCACTGAATGGCACATTGGATGAACTTGAACATCTAGCCCTTCAATCAGAACTGAGCTTGCTAACCCATTTGCACCACTGGAAGACTCATGTATGTGACACAAAAGCTCATAACTGCTAGCCAGCGCTCTCTAAAGTACAGCGGCCATGACCATCCATTGAGGCACAGCCAGAATAGGCATTAACCTTCTATCTTTAACCTCACAACTTTTTCCTTTCTAATTTGGTTAGCAGGTGTGTTTGCTTTTATCGCACCCATTAGAACAGCAGTGTAGCATAGCATTGGTAAATAAGCATGTATATTTGGACTGCACAGTTAAAAAAAAAAGAGAGAGAACCAAAACCACTATTCAAAAACTACCACACAAAGAAATTTTGACTTTTAGCACGATGGCTCCCAGGAAAAGGGGAGAAAGACCAGCCCTCATTCTGGTACACCAAGCCTTGAGGGCAACATATTGGCATGGAGTAGCCCATTAACAGAGAGAACAGAGAGATTAACAGAGAGATGGGTCAGCCCCAATCTGAGCTATGTTGACCCCCCCTCCCCAGAAGAATGTACTACAGAGTATAGCACTGAAGCTATAGGAGAGTGGCAGGTCTGTCCTGGCCACATGAGAACAAATTAAGAAGAAAAGAAAGAGAATCCCATCATGGCCTACCAAGCCTCAAGGCTCAAATTCCTGCTGAGAGCAGCCAATGCACAGAGAGGACCGTAGGACCAGCCCCAATAGGACACACGACATCCCTTCACTGGCCCACAGTGTCATGGGGACAATCCTGGAGACACAGTGTGGAAA
>PVJH01027740.1:0-26986 GCA_004026705.1 Nesogale talazaci
ATGCAAAAAGAAGGAATTATCAAAGCTAAATACTAAGTAGTCTTCTCATCCAATGATCTGATATCTGTATTTTCTGGAATTTTTTGACTGAATTGTAAGATGTCTACATGTTTCACCCTCAAAAAATTCAAATTTTGCTTTCAGTTCTTTTTCTCATGATGTTATCGATAGAGTGGCCATGGATGATGATCTCTGTACCAAAGAAACAGGTTGACTGTCACAAAGAGAAGGAGAACCAAGTGACATTAGCTCAAAGCCCACTTCTAGGAACTGGAGGTAAGACATGCCGTCACCATCCAATCTTCTTTACTAATTCTGACACCAATTTCTTCTCCCACAATGTACTCTGCTGTTCTACTAGGTTTGATAATTTTTGCAGTGGTCACGCAGGACTCTTAAGGCAATTTTGCATTTATGAGTATAGTTATAGAAGTTATAGCTTTCAAATAAGGATCAGAAATGCTCATGATACAGTTAATTCAGGCAGGAGGAAGTATCTTTTGTCAGGTTCACAGGTACACTTGTCTCTAGCCTTTAACCTTTCAGCTATGCAGCCCCTTTGACTATATCCTGCTCAAAAAAGTTTTGCAAAGCAATTTTAGTATTGCTGATAAAAGCTAAAAAGGCACATCATTCCAAGGGATCTACTCGACTTCTGGCTCTTCTTTCTTGATGACAGTGAGGCCCTATTTCTGCTAGTGAGCTGACTCATTTTAAAAACAGAAAGATGGCAAAACTGAATGATTTCATTCTCAGAGTTTCATGCAGCCTATTCTTATGATGCCATCTAGTCATTGGATTGTAGTTACAAGGCTATGGCTAGAAGATCATAGTAAATAATTCACTGCACAACAGATTTCAAAGCCCACATAGAGAAGACATTTAGTGAAGTAGATGCTGCATTTCAGATGCCTCTCCAAGACTGGGTAGATGTGCTCTAAAAGCATAGAAGTTACAATTAAAGATAGCATCTATGTAAGCTTAGGAGAGGCTACTGTCGCTTTCCAACACCACCTATACAGTGGCTACTTGAGCAAAGAAATAGATGCTATAAGTAGCCCTTTAATAGGGACATGATTCCTATTATTTCATCTGAGATAGGGTAATTGTATTAGTCTGGTAAACTAGGGAAACAAATCCACAGAAATTATATGTATATATGTGTGTGTGTGTATATATATATATATATATATTTATATATATGAGAGTTTTATATTAAGGTTAGGTGTACATTAAGAAAGCATCCCAACCCAGTTATGTCCAAGTTCATAATTCCAACATTAGCCCATATGTATGATATTAATCTACAGAGTCCTCCTCAATCTCACAGAACACAGGCAAAGACACTGACTATAGGAGGAAAGCTGAATCAGTGAGTGTATAAAGCCTCTCAGCACTGGCAGAGGTCACCACAAGGCTGCTCCAGCATTCAGGGCTACACAGGGTAGGTCCATGTGACTCCTCCTCAGGGAGGTCTGCACAAAGTTAGCCTTGCAAGCTGAACCAGGGAACTGGCTAAGGCAGCTGAACCCAGGACTGCCCATCAGAAAGCAGGTGATCTGAGACTAGAAAGGTGAGGCTCACTGACCTATTTATTTTTCTACCCTTCAATTAATACCACACGTGTTAATTAGCCACGTTGGCAAAGAAACCTTAACTATCTCAGTCATATTTAGGGTTTGTAATCTAAAAGTGTCGGGGTGGTGGGGGGGAGTGTCCAGGGAATTCTAACTAGCCTAATATAATCGAATTTACTCCTTAATTTATAATCTATGGACTTTGTCAGCTACTAATTAGAATTATTCTAAGTATCAATCAGGAACTGATCACTAGTCATAATCTCAATGATAGGCCTAAGAAGCCCTGGTGGGGTAGTGGGTTATATATTGGACTGCTAACCGCAAAGTCAACAATTAAAAACCACTAAGCTCTCTTCATGAAAAAGAAGAAGAGTTTAGTTCCAAACATCAATATCCAGGATGAGGGGTGAAACTGTAATTATAACAGACCCAAATGAGAGTAAAAGGATAATCACAAAGAACTATGAAGGTCTGTATTCTAATAAATTCAGAAACATGGAAGACATGGATAGATACTTGGAAAAACAGCCCCTCACTAGATTATCTCAGACAGAGGTCAGGAACATCAACAAATCCATAGCTAAAGAAGAAATAGGGTTATCAAGAAGCTACCAACAAAAAAAGCCCTGGGGCCAATGGCTTCATAGCGGAATTCTACCAAGCATTCAGGGAACAGTTGACATTGATCCTCCACAAAGTATTCCAGAGCACAGAAAAGGATGACAAACTCCCAAACTCAACATATGAAGCCAGCATAACTTCAGTACCCAAACAGGACAAAGACCCCCACAGGTATAGAGAACTACCAACCCATATATCTAATGAACATAGATGCAAAAATCCTCAAAATATTGGCCAATAGAATACAAAAGTATATAAAAATATATAATTAACCACAACCAGGTAGGATTCATTCCAGGGATGCAGGGATGGTTTAATATCCAAAATTCCATCAATATTATACACTACAATAAGAAAAGGGTAAGAATGACACGATAATATCCTTAGATGCAGAAAAAGCATTTGACAACATCCAACACCCATTCCTAATTAAGACACTAATGAATATAGGATTGGAAGGTAAATTCCTCAAACTATTAGAAGCTATCTATAAAAAGCCAACAGCCAACATCATAGTTAATGGAGAAAAGAGAAAAACAATCTCACTGAAAAAGGATACAAGACCAGGATGTCCCTTGTCCCCACTTCTAGTCACTATCATACTGGAGGTTCTAACTAAAAACATAAGATAGCAGAAAGGCATGATAGGTATCCAAATGGGAGAGAATGCGGTGAAACTATTGCTATTTGCAGACAACATGATCCTGTACATTGAAAACACCCAAAACTCTACAATGGGAGTACTTACAGATAGAGGAATATGGAAGAGTGGCAGGATACAAGACTAAGAAACAGAAGTTGATAGGTTTGCTATACACATCATACAGGACCATGGAAGAGGAGATCAAGAAGGCAGTATATTTCATAGTAGCAAAGAACAAATTGAAATGCCTAGGAATACATTTAACAACAACAACAAAAACAAACAAACAAACTAAAGACATACACAAGGAAAACTATAAGACCCTACTACAGGAAATCAAAAGCAACCACCACAAGTGGAAGAACATCCCATGCTTGTGGATTGGAAGGGTCAACATAGTAAAGATGTCAATCTTACCCAAAGCACTTTATAAGTTTAACACTATTCAACACCAACAACTTTCTTCAAAAAATTGGAAAAATGACAAATTTCATGTGGAAAGCAAAGAAGCCCAGAATTAGCAGAGGTCTCCCCAAGAAGAAAGACAAAGTCAAATGACTCACTTTACCTGATTTTAACACTTCCTACACTGACACAGTGGTCAAAGCAGCATGGTACTGGCACAATGACAGATACTCAGATGAATGGAAAAGAATAGAAAGCCCAGAAGTAAAACAAACAGCATATAGACACTGGATCATCAATAAGGATCTCCAAAACACCAAGTTGGAAGCAGACGCCCTTTGTAACAAGTGGTGCTGGAAACAATGGATATCCACATGTAGAAAAAGTGAAACAAGATTTTTACCTCACCCCATGCACAAGAACAAACTCAAGGTGGATCACAGACCTAGAAGTAAGACCCCAAACTATCAGGACCATCCAGAAAGGACTTGAGACAAACCTTTCATCATTGGCCCAGGAAATTCATAGGTTCACTGCAATAGGGAAGGGTACACACACAGGTGAATTGGAAAGCAACAAATGGGATTCAATACGAATAAAACAACTGCACATCTGTAGAGACTTCACCAAGAGGGTAACAAGGAAATTCACAGACTGCAAGAGGATTTTTAATAATGGCACATCAGATAAAAGCTTTATTACTGAAATCTTCAATACTCTCCTGGCCTGCAAAAAGAGGAAAACAGTTAACTCCTTAAAGATGTGGGCAAAAGAACTAAAATGAATTTTCACTAGGGAGGAGACCACATGGCCAACAAACACACGAAAAAGTGTTCCCATTCATTAGCCATAAGAGGAATGCAAATTTAAACCATGAGATATCATTTACACCACTGAGGTTAGCCCAAATCAGAAAATCAGAGAGCAGCAAATGTTGGAGGGGATGTGGTGAAATAAGGACCCTCCACCACTGCTGGTGGTCCTGTAGCTATGTACAGCCACTGTGGAAAGTGACCTGGCAATAAAGAAAATGGAAATTAATCTACCTTATGACCCAGCCATCCCTTACTAGGCATAAAAAATAAAACACGACCAGTCATCTACACTCCAATGTTAATTGAAGCACAATTCACAATTGCAAAGATGTGGAAACAGCCTAAATTTCCCTTGATAGATGAGTGGATTAGTAAACTCTGGCACATACACACAATGGAGTACTATGTAGCACTAAAAAGCATGGATGATCACATGAAACATGTTGTCTCATGGGAAAAGTTCGAAGGAATCATGTTAAGCTAGGTAAGTCCATCTCAAAAGGACAAATGTAACATTTGTCCCCTGGGGTAAGTGCAGTTAGGACAGCAGGAATAGAATAGACACTTAGGTCACAATACATGGGAGGAAGCATAGGTAGTCAGGGGGATGTCAGGGCACACTCAGGGAGGTACATGTGAATCCAACAGAAATAAAGGAACAGGGGGGAAGAAGGAGAGAAATGGGGGTGGAGAGAAACTGAGATGATGACATGGGGGAAAAGGGAACTAACCCACCCCTGGGGAGAGTATTGGTTGTGTCTCCACATAACTGGAGAGAACATAGAGACCCCAGCATGGAGTGCCAAACCAGGAGGGCAGCGTAAATGTGGAGGGATCCATGAAAAGACTGGACTACAGGGGTGGCCCTCATCCTGAAAGAGTGTGCCACAGAGAATGACACTGGACCTTCTGGGGGGCCGGGGACAGGTGGGGAAGAATGGACCCACCATATTCAGGTGGGCAGAAACCAAGACGGAAAAAGAGAAAGGGGCAGTTGGCCAAGACTCCACATAGGCACATCCAGCCCAGAGAATGAGGTTCCTGCCTGGATCTGCTGGGTCACTGAGAGAACAGTGGGACTACCAAAAGCTCAAGGCATGTTGTCCCCTAACTGGCGCATATAGAGATGGGACAATAATGAGGACACATGGCAGGAGGACAGTGGGGGGATGGAGCATATCAGATCAGCAATTGGAGTAAAGCCAAGCACAGAGGCCCTGACGAGCACCAAGAATGAACTTCAGGTGAGGAGAGACCGTCCCCAGATCTTCCTCAGGACCAGGGAGAGGGTCTCATGGGGACCAGAAACAGACCTGGACCTACGTTTTTTGGTGGGTTTTTTTCCCCTTTATTTTTTCTTTTCTCTCATCTTTTTCTCTTTCCTTTTCTTTCTTCAACCATATGTTTTCTTATTGTTTGGACTAGGACTGGGTGGTTTGCCCAATTATATGAGTTTGACCATAAGAGGGAAGATTAGGGACAAGGCAATGGAGCCAATGACCCCGAAGGTAGAGGGGGGAGAAGGATGTAGGGAGAAGACTGTGTGGTGAGCAGATGGTGTCATGGACAGGGGAACCACTAGGAGAGACAGAGCTCCTGGGGGTATTATATCAACACCAAGCTCGTGGATAGGAAGCACTAAGAGAAGGAAGAAGGGGGAAATGATGGCAGGGCAAGAGAAGCGAAAGGAAACAGGCAAGCTCTAGGAAGCAAAGACATAGTTAGGAGATTAATAGAGGTGTGCATTTATGTTGATACAGTCATCCTTAACAGTAGTTGGCCTATGTATTTATATTTAAAGGCAACACACTGAATCTGTGCCTCGGTTCATACCTTCCCTCAGTACAAGTACACTTTGTTTGAACAAATTGGCATTATAAGCAGAAGTGGTGAAGACAAGAGGATGGTGCCAGCCATTAAAAGATGTTGTGTCTGGAGTCTTACAGGCTTGAAGTTCCACAAACAGATATACAATAGTACAGCAACACATCCACATGGAAGAAGTTCACCAGTTAGTGTGATCATGAGGAGTCATCGAAACTGGGCAATGGGCATCAGAAGATTCACAACAAACAGGAAACAAACAATAATGCTTTGGTGAGGATGTTGCTTCACCTGTTGATGGGCTTTGGGTCACCAATCCGTACTCGCTCCTGTTTATAACGATATAATTTTATTTCTTTGATGCCTCACAACCTTTAACACTCCGTGGTCATGCAGGTTGGTGTGCTTCTTCCATGTGGGCTTTGTTGCTTCTGAGCTGGATAGTCACTTGTTTACTCCTCAAGCCTTTAAGACCCCAGATGCTATATCTTTTCATAGCCGGGCACCATCAGCTTTCTTCACCACATTTGCTTATGCACACATTTGTTGTCAGTGATCATATCAGGAAAGCGAGCACACAATGTTATTTATGACTTTTAGTTCTTAAACCCTGGGTTGCAGGGAGGAGATGAGCCAGTTAAAGTACAGTGTAATAACAATGAAATATGCATCTTTCCTCTAGTTCTCAAATGCTTCCTCACACCAACTATCATGCTCCTGGTTATACCACACAAGTCCGACTAGAATAGGGGATGTACCCTGAAGTCGGAAACATGAGGAATTTAGGATAGATATTCCCACAGGAAGAGTGGTGAGGGTGGTGATACTGGAGAGTGGAGGGGTGGTGGAGTAGAAAGGGGGAACTAATTTCAGGGATCTACATATAACCTCCTCTCTAAGGCATGGTCAACAGGGAAGTGAGTGAAGGGACACGTTGGACAGTGTATGATATGAAATAGCAATTTGTAAATTACTAGACATTCATGGGGGGACAGAGGAAGGGAAATATGGGGAGGTGGAACTAGGGTTCTAAGTGGAGGGAGGATGTCGAGAGTGATGATGGAAACAATTGTGCAAATGAGATCTGCATACAATTGATGTATATGTATTGTGAGGGGAGGTGTATGAGTACCCAATAAAATGATTCATTTTTAAAAAGGGGGGGGAGGAAGCGGAACTTTTTTTTTAAGAGGAGCTTATACCAAGGGCTCAAGTGGAAAATGTTTGAAAATGAATGTGGCAACATGAGTGCACATGTGCCTGATACAGATGATGTACTGAATGTTATAATAGCTGTAAGAGCTCCCAATAAAATTATTTTTAAAATGCTTTGGTGAGAATGGACAGGATTGGAGCAGAGACCAAAAGCCCACCTATGTACAGTGGAACATCCCCCCACACAGAAGTCGCAGAGAGGAGGAAAAAAATGAATCAGGATGCAGTACAGCATGAGGCCTCCTTACCTCCCACTATCATGACCTCAGTTCCACCCTCCAATCTAGACCAGATGGCAGCATGTACATAGTTATAGGCAATAGATAAAACTCACAACCCCCACAAAAAATCACAACACATGGAATCCAGGAAAAGGAATGGGAACAGAGCTACTAAGAGGGTAACATGAAGGCAGGGGAGAGATGGGGAGGGAGGGAAGCACCGAGCATGATAAATGGCAAATAACTACACACCCCCATGCAGGGGGAAGAACATCAGAAATCAGAGGGAAAGGGAAACAGCAGTAAGTGTGAGATTTGAGGATATTCAATAATCTACAATCTAACAGGGGGCCAGAAGGGTTGGGGTGAGGGGAAGAGGGAGGGATAAAAAAAAAGAAGTTTATCCCAAGGGTTCAATGGAAAGTAAATATCTAGAAAAGAACAATGCAATATATGTGAGAATATGTCAGATACAATTGATGTATGGTTTGTAAAAAGAGTTTTAAGAACCCCCCAATAAAATTATTTAAAAAAAGATTTATAGTTTCAGAAACCCAGAGGGGAAGTTCTACCCTATTCTGTAGACCCTCATTTAGACAGAATGGATTCATGGCAGTGAGTTTGAGACTCCCTTAATAATAACTGTAGTCCCAGAGTGGTTGTTAATAAAAGAAGTACTTTGGATCCCTAGCCAGTAAATTTAACCCGGTACCCAAATCTCATATTGGAAGAAATTCTTGGATATCTTTGTGCTCTAATATAAAGTTCTCTTCACAAATACCATGTATCTCTCAGAAGAAGAATTAACATGTATTGACCACTTAATATAGGTATTAAGTTATTCACCCTGGTTATAGTTAAAAGTTTGTGTCCGCTTGACTAGGACAAAATCCTCAGTGATTTGACAAATAAGACATATTAATTCCTAATGATAGGATCTTCCATTGGGTGTGGTCAATTTCTGATAAAAATATGTGCTGTGGTAAAGACTGCTTGCCTGTTGCTCAGACTAGATTTTGCCTCTTGCTTGTCATCTGACCTTCATCTCTCTGAACTTGAGTGAGCAGTCTACTGTATTGCCTGGTGATCCTAGGAGTTATCAAAAACCTGTCACATAACCAGCTGACCTTGGTTCCATGTGGTTTTTGAGTCAGAAGATTGCCATGGGACCTACAAAGTTTGACGTCATCAGCCCTTGCATTCAGGAGAAGCATCCAGCCCAACATCTTTCCCAGGGACATGAGACTTGCCAGCTTCTACAACTGTAAGAATCACTTAATATAGACCTCTCAACTTATACATGTGTAAACTTTACTTGGTGTGCTTGTCTAGAAAAACAACTAAGACTTTAAGAATTCCATAAGCTCCATTGGAATCAGGGACCTCATTTCAAAAACTGAACCCCAATCTTCAGAGGACTAAAGAGAACAAACATCATCATGCTTTTCAATAATACTGAGATCTTTTTCCTCAGTATATAAGGGGTACCTTCCCCCAGTCCTCCCCCCCAAAAAAAAGAAAAACAGAAAAAAGCTCTGGTGTTCAGAGATTTTGAAGTATGCATTTTTTCCCTTAGGTGAGCATCAAGCAACTCTAAGTTGGTGTACCCAGTGTCGCTTGGGAAGATTCTCTCTGGTCACAGTGAAGCTTTTTATAAAAGCATTTTCATTTGAGCCTCATTTTTTTGTGATGTGCAGCTGTAAAATGTTGCTTCCTGTTTGGGGAAAATTCTGAGCAATTGTTGTGATGTTGAACATAGCTTACAAGGACAGTGCTATGGAAAAAATTCAAGTCTATAAGTGGTTTCCTTATTTGAAATAAGGTGAAATGTCTATTGATTCTTGTTCTAGACGCTGATCAACTTCCAAACAGACAAAAATGTTGACTCATAGTGCATTTGGAGTTTGTTCTACCAGATCAGACTCTTAATCATGCTCTCTATTTTAGAGGGTTTGAAAAAATTGAACAGTGTGCAACAAAAAAGACCTGATTTTGCCACAACAACAACGTACTGCTCTGGCAGCCAGCACAGTGTGCCAGTTATGGCCAAAGGAAAAAGAAAAGCATGCATTTTTTTGTCCCATACATCTTATTCACCCAACCTCATTCCCTGCATCTTCTGTTTCCATGAATGAAGCAGGACATGAAAGGCAGCAATTTAACGACTCAGAAGAGGTGAAGAAAAAAAACAAAACAAGGGAGGTGCTGTCAGTCAAAGAAATTAGTTTGAAAAATGTTTCTAAGAGTGGACTCACAAATTTGACATAGGTATTAGTGTTTTGGAAAGTACTTTCAAGGTGATAAAGTTGTTTTGTTAAAAAAAATTAAATACACAGTTTTGAAAAATATTCCTTTTTTTGGGGGGGTTACCCCATCATATATTCTAGCAATCAGTGTGTGGTAGTGTTGTGCCTTCTCAGGGAATCTAGTTAGGAGTTTGATAGCATTATCCATGATATATAATTTTTCAAAATATTTACCATGTATTGCATTTTCCTCCTACTTTATCTCAAGGAAGTTTATGGTATTTTTACTTCATTCAATATAGGCCATCCTGAGGTATAGTTTTCAGTTAACCAACCACCTGGACAGGCAATTAGAATCATTCTAAATATCTGAGGTAGCACTAACTCAGGGTTCTCTTACATTGCTAGTATAAATAAATGCAGGCTTATCTAAAATAATTCGTCTCTTTAAATAACCTAATACTAAAATATGTCTGTGGATGATTTTACTTATGTAAATTTGAACAGCATTTAAAACCATAGTGAAATATTTCAAATTATGTTGCCTAATGGTGAAGTTGTAATTGATAACTGGAATGCTGAGATGTGACAACAGGTACTGGAGGTTGGGAAAGGTTAGGGGATCAGCATGCAGAAAGTTGACTTCACCGATAACGTCATACAGGCACCCTGGTTGTGTAGTGGGTTATGCACTAGGTTGCTCATCTCAAGGTCAGCAGTTTGAAATTCCCAGCCACTCTGTGGACACAAGATGAGGGTTTTTACTCCAGGGAAGAAGTGGAGTGATGGAAATCCATAGGGGCAGTTTTACTCTGTCTTAATAGCGTGTCTTTGAATCAGAAGCTACTCAGTACAGGGAGTTGGGTTTTGCATTTATAAGGTAGATGTCTACAACATCTTGAATCTAGTCATTAACAACTGGCAAAGAGATGCTCTTTAGGTAACAAACAGGTTTAGAGTGTTTATGGTTGTCTCAAATGCCTTCTCAATTCTTAATCCTGGTGGTGATTTTCATTCAATATTTCAGTCAACATTCTTTTACTGAGAAAGACACGAATTCAACCTGAACTTAAATCCAGCAACCTAGAGTATTAGACATGTTTCATTACTATATCAAACCAACTACTGTGACTATTATGACCTTGACATTGTTAAAAAAAAAAAAAAAACCTTTCTGATGCTTTTCACAGGCCTTGAGCCTGTTATTACAAACCATAGCTGAGCTCTCAGGCACAGTTAGAAGAAACCTGCCTCCCTAGACTTACCTCTTCCTATTTGTTCTAAGTCAGTAGTGACATATTTTCCTAAAGGGTTGACTTCATTAGCCCTTTCATTATTTAGGATAATTTTTGAAATTCTCTCACATGCCGGGTCACAGACCACCATACTTCCCTGTATTATGCTAATAAATCATCAATGCCTTCACACCCACTTAGTTGCAATTGTCATTCACTTATTTCCATTTCTTCAAGTTCCCGCTCCCTATAATAGACCAAATCTTGTGTTAGGATTCTGAGTTACAAACACAGAAACCAGTCTGGTTTAACTAAACAAAAAATGTAAATTAAGAATATTATAGAACTTAGGGAAGAAGCAAGGGCAGAGTTCTAAAGCTACCCTCCCCGGTGCACTAACCCAACACCAGGGCAACTCTGGGGAGGATGGGGCAGGATGGGGCCACAGGCCAGCGTTTCCTTCTGCTGCATGTGGGACTACTGTGACTCAGTACCAACCCCACAGCCTCTAATAGCAAGAGGAACACCAGAACCCCAAACCAAACCCTCTGCCATCGAGTTCATGCCAACCCGTAGTGATCCTGTACAGTAGGGTAGATCTGCCCCAGTGAGTTTGCAAAACTCTCGTGGAGTAGACAGCCCGATGTTTCTCTAGAGAAGCAGCTGATGGTTTCAAACCCCAACGCTCATAACCACTATGTCACCAGGACTCTTTAATAGGACAGCTCTGAAAAAAAAAGAAAAAACAATCTCAAAGCCATCACAGTTGGCACCTGTGGGCCTTATGATTGGATGTCTTTTTCTGGCAATGCACTGCCCTCCCCCCAACCCCCACTCCCCTGCCTACTACACCCCACATGTAATTGACATGTGGCCATAACATAGGCCAGAATGTGTGCTCACTCATTATCGGTCACTTCTTTATACTGTTAAGCCCCTCCTGCAGTTCTCCAGTGTTTCTCTTAACTGGGGAAATCAAAGTCACATGTCAGCAGTCAAATAACCCTGGATTCTGGAACTCAGTATTTCAGCGCTGGCCTTGGGGAGATGGACTAATATATAAGACATTAACAAAGTATAGTACAATTGTTGGGCTACCATAAATTGCATAAACCTACTGCCTTTTAAAAAATCATGTTGTTATTCTATAGTAGACATTACATAGTGCTCACCAACATTTCTAGACCTCTTTCCTTCCTGTATAAAAATGTGATGATAAACTAGCTGCAAAGGAGCCCTCGTGACATATTGGTTTTAGATTTGGGCTGTTAACTTCAAATTCTGTGGTTCAAATCCATCAGCTGCTCTGTGGGGAAAAAAGATGAGCTTATATTCTCCTATAAGGCTTTTCTATCTCAAAATCCATAATGAGCAGTCCTACTCTGCCCTTTAAGCTCACTTGGTATAATAAATTCTACCAAGACTCTTTAGATATCAATAACTGTTGTTATAGTACTTGACTGGGTAGATAGAATATGATCAGAGGCGACAGATGTCCTTTGAGAAGAGAAGCATTTTTCACTAATCAAAACCTTGACAAACTACTTTAGAGGCTCTCTTCCTCTGTTGTGGTGAGCATTCATGTCCTCAACTGTGTTATAAGATTGAGAAGGCTCCATCAACCTCATTGTCCAAGTGAATAAGCCACATCCTCTACCCAATCTACAATAAGTACACAGAAGATGCAACCAGGGGGCAAGGTGATCTTGATTTTGCAGACAGGGTATCTTCAATAACTAGCACATAATAGGTACTAAGTAAGAAGTCTGAATATGTTTGAAGTTAGTTAATGAAAGAATAATTCTCTGCTCAAAAGTCCTCTGGCATATTTACCATATTTTCACCTTCTCTGTTCTACCAACTTCAGTCTTTGTTCAGCGTTTTTTTTTAAATCAGGTAGATTTGAAAATACCCTGTTGTTGTTTTCTCCATGTTGTCCGCGCATCTGTTCTTTTTCTTGTCTAATTTGTTCTGCTTCTGTTCAGCTTACTGTTTGTGTGCAATT
Source organism: Nesogale talazaci (assembly GCA_004026705.1). Classification (NCBI taxonomy): domain Eukaryota; kingdom Metazoa; phylum Chordata; class Mammalia; order Afrosoricida; family Tenrecidae; genus Nesogale; species Nesogale talazaci. The sequence continues at coordinate 12,811 of PVJH01027740.1, forward strand.
ATTTTTGCTGCAGCTTTTGTAATTGTTCTGAAATCAGAAATGTGTTCATTTTCTATCCTCGGCAGTCATAGGCTGCTGACATTCCTGCATTCAAGCATTCACAAGAACCGTTAAATAACCTCCACATCTGGGAAGGTGCAGAAGAAAATGGAACATTCTGCTCCTCTTATTCTGTCTCTAAATTAAAAACAAAAACCATTTAGATTTTTAAAAATGTGTATAGCTTGATCAATGTAAATGTTCTAACCCTCAGCATCAGAGGGCACTTAAGCAGACCAATGAAACAGTGAAACTAAAAGTGAAATAAAACCGCTTTGAAAATAGTCTGGTTAGTTAATAAAATGAGCCACAGCAGCATAATATTTAAGCACCTGACTGCTAATCATAAGAAAGATTAGCAAGAGAAATTTGTGATGGCGTATTTCCATAAAGGTTACAGTCTTGGAAATCCTCTGAGGTAGTTGTGCTCTGTCCAATTGGGTCACTAGCAGGCACAACTGATAAGATTTTGGTAACCAAAAGAAAACAAACATTTTCTTATAGAGGAGGGTACAGGAACATTGCGTTTTTTGTGTGACAGTTTTACAGTTTTAAATGGGCCCTATTACACTGCTCTTAGGAAATGTTGTTCAGATATTTCTTGACTCTTAATTTGATTAGTATCTAAAATCATTCTGTTTCTTAACATTTCCATCTGTTTTTATTGGAAGAGATATTATATAATTAGTACACTTTGATTTGATAATCTATTGAGAGTGGTGCCCTCTCAAAGAAAATAAATTGAAAAGCCAAAAATATTATATTCAAATGGAATAAAATGTTCCAGAATTCAGCTCACAATTCTGATTCTTTATTTTTTTTAGGGGGGGGGGCATCACTGCCTCTGATGGTTGTGGGTGCTACCCAGTGCTGCTCCTGAGAGCCACCACTGGATTTGAACCTCCAAGCCCACAAGCCTGCGGGCCGCAGTCCCGCACTCAAGCACTTACACCACCGGAACTCAGGCCTACCCTGATTCTTTCAAAGGAGCAAGAAACTTAGTATCCAGTAGACTAGATTTTCCTGTGTGATATACAAAGGTAAAATACAAAATACTGCTACAAAATCATGGAAACCGCTACTAAATAAAAATATAAAAATAAGAATAAATATAAAATAAAGTAAGTAAAAATAAAAATAACACCTCTTTCAACTAGGTCTACATATTTCTGAAGGCAGCATTTCCATCTCTCTAGTGCTTCCTCGAAAGAATTTTCTTCGAGCATATATCACAGAAAACTGGTAGGTTGTCACCCTTGAGGACTGAGATAATGTTCTTTACAATATTCCAGGATTTTGGGCAACTTCAAGAAGACTAAAGAAGTAAGATTTGGGCTGTAGGACAAATACGGTGACATTTTCCAGTGTAATTCTCATAGGAAAGCTCTTGCTTCCCTCAAAGAATGAGCATTACTGTAAGGGAAAACAAAAAAATCTCGGTATAACTTTCTTAGCCTTTTTTTCCAACCACTTCCTTTTTCGATTGAAGCAACAACAACAAACAACTTGTTCTTATTAAATCCTTGTGATTTTCCTGTGCCTTTCAAGAAAATCTATCAAATTCATTCCTTCAGAATCCTTAACAGTGGTCATTACACAATTCTGTGTTGGCCTTTCTGCCTAGAATATAACCCGTCCAGCAAATGGCCTTGTAAGCCACTGCTTTGATGGGGTTTTGCTCTCTGGATCACTTAGCTAATCTCTCATTATAATTCCTTCCATAAATTTGGCTTAGTTTGAATTTTGCTTAGAGACTGATACTTGTCACACACCACCTTTGGCATCCATGGACCCAAACAAAGATGTTTGCTTAAATTTGCAAATCCTTCACCATGTGAGATCCCAACCTCAGTCATTACTGCATCATTGATAATTCATTTGCCTTCTTCAATCAGTTTCTGAACTTGAGCCTCCATTTCTCCACTCGTCAAGGTTTATTTTTCCTCTTGTGGTTGATTGTTAAGGCCTTCTCAACATCCCTTACAATGCTTGGTCCATCCCAAACTGGTTGATTGTTGGGCAACATTGCAATAAACTTGTTGTAAAGTGTCTGTGCTTTGAGATAATGTCCATTTGAGTTTTGTTACTAATTTAATATTAACCTTGACTTCAAAGTGGTTTTTTTTCCAGGACAGAAATTTGATCTCTGTTTAACACACCCTAAAAGAGGTATATGGAAGAACTTGTCTGCAGCCATTCATCGATTGCAGAGGTGTATGAATATTTTTTAATACACTAGTTTGTGTGTGAATTGAAATTCTAGTAGCAATAGTTTTCTTTCCTCTCCTAAACCAATCGCATGACAGGTGTTGTCTTCGACATAGCTAGAAGACGAAATATCATGTCACATTTCTAGAATAAAATGTATAGATGCCAATGGGAGAAAGTCTCAGAACTCCATAGTTTCGAAGGGTTGCTGTTCTCATGGGTAACGATGAGTCAGAATTGACATGATAGCAGTGAGTGAGACAGATGCCAACTTTGGTCTTGGTTAGCAGGGATAGGAACAGGCCATGGAGTGGAGCTGATTTTGAGTCCAAACGACCCGGTTGTTGTTAAATACATTTGAGTTAGCTCTGATTCATCGTTGCTCTGTGCGCAACATAAGAAAACACTACCCAGCCTCTGGACTATCCTAGCAATCGGTGCTGTGTTTGAGTCCCTTGTTATAGGCAGTAAGTATGTCAATCCATCTTCTTGCGAACCTTCCTTTTTTCCATTGACCTTGTTACGAAGCCTAATGCCCTGTTCCTGGGACTGGTCCCTCCTCCTGATCACATTCCCTTGTGAAATCAAGTCTCTTTATCCTTTCTTCTAAGGAGCTTTTGGATCGTATTTCTTGCAAAATACATTTACTTGGGTTTTTTCTGGCAGTTCATGATACTTTGAGTAGTCATTGTCTGCACCATAATTTAAAGTTCCCAATTTTTCTCCAATCTACTCTTTTTATTTTCCAGGTTTTACATGCACACGAGGCAAGTGAACATACCTGAAAATACGATGATGCTGATCTGACACACCTCAGCTCTCAATGAGACATCTCTGCACTTTAACATGTAAGGCATATTTTGAAACAGACTTACTTGGTGACTTTTATTTTATTTCTTTATTAATGCTTTCTAATTCAATACTTTCTTCGATTTCTTGAATGTTGATTGTTCTTGAATTTCTACTTCCCATAATGTTATTGATACTTATACAAAAACCCCACCAACTTCACTGCAATCAGATTGATTCCAAATAGTACCGGCCCTCTAACAGAGAAGTACCACTGTGGTTTTCAAGAATGGAACATATTATAGGAGCAGAAAGTCTTTCTCCCATGAAGCAGCTGGTGGTTTTGAATGCCTAATCTTGCAGTTAGAGGTCCACAGTGAAACCACTACTTTACCAGGGCTCCATCATCCATATCTGTAGGAGAGTGTGAAACTGCCCTACCGGGTTTCCAAAGAACTCTGGGTTTCTGAGACTTTCTCCTGTTGGCATCTATACATTTTATTCTAGAAATGTGACATGATATTTCATCTTCTAGATATGTCAAGGACAACATCTGTCATGCGATTGACTTAGGAGAGGAAAGAAACTATTGCTACTAGTATTTCAGTTCATACAGGAACTAATGTATTAAAAAAAATTCATATACTTCTGCAGTAAATGAATGGCTTCAGGCAAGTTCTTCAGTAGGCTTCTTGTAGAGTCCCTTAACCCCAACCCCACCCCACACAACTGGTTGATTTGAACCACTCATCTTTTCATTAGCATTTGATCTGTAGTCACTGTTTTGTCAGCATTATTAAAAAAAAAAAACCTGGGATGAGAGAGACAAGAAAGAGGGAAGCATTCCTGACAGACAACCATGCTTCAATAAAGAGTAATGAAAAGTGTGGAAATGAATGGTCGTAATGGATGCTTAACATGATAAACCTTAATAATGTGTGATAAAACTGTGCATGTTAAAATGACAAATATTGTGTTATGTTTATACTTTCTATTATTTCTAAAGAACAAGGGAGAAAGTTCTGGAACTAGGGAGCTAATGATGCTTTTATCTCCACGTGCAGCCCCTATTGTGCAATTCTGACTAGGCAATCTTCTATAAAATAATTCCTGCATCTAATGATTAAAATGAGTAAATAAAAAAGATTATTCTTTCCATAAACTTTCTGCAGACAAATTCTAAATAGCACCTTGAATTTAACATATTTAGATTTGAAATAAGGCAATGCAGAACCACTGCTGGGGTCATCATTTACTGAATTCTAAACTGACAACCAAGCACTGGGCTTAGAGCTGGGGAAAAGATAAAAGGATAGAGAAGACACATCTCAGGTTTGCAGAAATATATGGTGCACCTCTCTGCTCATAAATAATTATATTCATGGAAACACCAAAGTGGCAATTCCTTAAAGCCACCTAATTACCTTAAAATTCTTTTAAAAATATAAGCATATTCTTTAAGGAGATACTTGTCACCAATAAGACATTTGGAAGAAACCAGGAGATGTTTTAGAGTATGAAATTATCCTGCTTCAAATCCCTTATTTTTTAACTTTTTTTAACAGCGATGTAGCCCTGCTGCCCCAACCCACTTCTTTGATTTTAGAGACCACTATGCTGTATATTCCAGACACATTTTTCATCTCTCTCAAGTTCTTTCTTATGTGCCAGAACTAAATGAGTGCATGACCATCAAGAAGGTTTCATTCTGTGAAGATTGACCTACTGGTTACACTAGGTTAATTTAATTCATTACACACTGAGTGCTTACTTCATACAGATACATCTTTTATGAAATTCCCTATACCTCTTGCCTACCAAACCCATGCTCATCTTTTAAGATCCTATTCACATGCTTCCTGAGGGAATCGAACCCTGAATCTCCCCAACTTGTCAGTCATGCTGCTTGTTCATCTCTGCTTTCATAATTCATGAAATATTTTAACTAGTGTCAGTTAACTACTTACTTTCTCTGTGCTAGGCCTATGTCTAGCATCTGAGAGGGCAAATGTAAATAAAATATAAGGTCCTCTTCCAGAATAAAACTTTAATGCCTTTATGTGCAAATATATTAATTGATTAATGTGTTAGTCCGGGTAGACTAGAGAAATAAATTCATAGACACACATATGGATATAAGGGAAAGGTTTATATATATAAGAGGAATGGAACATTGAAAAAGCATCCCAACCCAGTCCAGTCCAAAATCATAAGTTCCATATTAGCCTATATGCCCAATACTAGTCTAGTCTCCTGACTCATGAAGTCACAGGCCACTGGGTGTAGAGTCCTGGCACTGACAGAGGTCTCCCCATGGCTCCATGCTTCCAGGGCTCAGGGTCCATCAACAGCATCCAGTGGTGCTAGAAGCAGCTCAGCACTGGCAGGGTCTCCACATGGCTTCTCCAGCTTCAAAGGTCTGATTGCATCAGGGTAAGGCTGTGTGACTTCTCCGGCTCCTTCAGCTCCTCAGATGCTGCCATCTTGTCTTGTCCATCGTTTGTCATCTCAGAGACTGACTCCTAACAACTGGAGAAATGATCTCTCATCTCCATAAGGGAAATATCGCAAGATTTCCCAGAAGTCTTAGGAGAAAGCCATGCCCACACAGAGACCTCATTGGCTACTCAATGGCTATCTCCAGATTAAAGGCTAGATTCCACCCCTACATCTCATTCATAAAATTGTCATAAGCACATGACTGCCACAATTAATATATTTGATATCAAGTAGTAATAAATGTTAAGAAAAAAGAAAATAATGCAATGTTACAGAGTCTTCTCAAGTTTCTCCAACTGTTTACTATAAGAAGCAGTAGGGTCATCAGGGTAGGACTCTGAAAAAGACTTGAATGGAGTGAATTGTGAAAAATGTAGTGGAGAACAGTTCAGGCAGAAGAAAAGTACTTGTAAAGGCCCCATGCCAAAAGGGAGATCGAGAGATGGGAAGTTTGTTCTGATGGGAAGTTCATTTTATCAGGAGAACTGTGCTGGTGAAAAGAGAGTCAGAAGCATCACTAGAACAAATAATGTAGGGCCTTCTAGGCTATAACCTTCTCATGGTAAAAATTTAGAATTTTTTTGTGAGTGATAGAAAGTAATTCAAAAGTTTTGAACAGAAAACTATGTGATCTAAGAAAACCCGGGACATAGTGGGCTAAGTACTAGATTGCTAACTTCAAGGAGAAACCTACCATCTGTCATCTCCAGAATCCTAAAGAACACCTCGACTTTGGGCAAGACTGAGGATGCTCTGAGATGGAACTGATTCTAAGGCACTAGGTTTTAATCTACAAAACATAATTGGTTGCCATATGGAGTGGGCAATAGTAGAAGCAGGGAACTTAGAACGGAGGCCATTGTTTTGGCCCTGCTGAAATATGATAGTGTCATATGTTTGTTTGGATGTTATTCCTATATGGAATGGTAAAAATGGAAGTTGTTAATGTATACTTTGAGCTCAGGGTAGAAATCTCCATTTGAATTTCTCCAAAACCACACTGCTGAAGGAAAATGGCTGTATTCTGTATTCAGTTATCTATCTTCTCTCAATATGTGATGTTGTCACCTAATCTGGTGCCAATATGAGGATTAAGAGCATAGGGGTGGAGTCTAGCCTGCCCCCCTGGAGATAGTCAATGAGGCCTCTGTGTGGGCATGGCCTTCCTCTAAGAATTCTGGCCAATCCGGGACTTCCTTCTTGGAGGCAGGAGAGACACCGTCTCTCTCAGTTCACTCCCTTGGAGACTCTCTGTTTGCAAAGCAGTCTTCCTGTGAGACATCCCGAAGGAGATACTACATAGACTTACCCTGATGCCACCCTGGGAACAAGAATGGTCACAGGGAAATCCTTGCCAGTGCTAAAATCCTTAAAACACCAATGGATCCAAAGACTTTCTATCCACTGACATGCGGTCATCCTGCATTTGGCATCATTGCATGTGTTTTGTGAGTCTAAAGAGAACTTTATAGATTGGTATCAGACATATGGGCTAATATCATCGGACTTAGGGGTTTAGACTGGATGGATTGGGATGCATTCTTACTGTACAATTGCTCTTGCTTATAAAGCTCTTTCTTATACATATAACAGTTACTATGGATTTGTTTCTCTAGTCTACCCAAACTAACAAATTATGGTATCAGGGGTGGTGTAGAAACTAATCATAGTGATGGAGAGTAAATATTTATTTGATTTCTGCCTCATGGTAGTGTTTCTTCATTGGCTAGCCAGAAGTCAGATATGTTCTTGCAATTTACTGAGTTGTTTTCTGGAAATAATATAGGGAATTACAGTTTTGATTAGTTTGTTTGGATGTTATTCCTATATGGAATGGTAAAAATGGAAGTTGTTAATGTATAGTTTGAGCTCAGGGTAGAAATCTCCATTTGAATTTCTCCAAAACCACACTGCTGAAGGAAAATGGCTGATAAAAAGTCTGACTCTGATTTGATGCCTTCAGAGACCTAATCCAATATTTTGTACGTATAGAATAGATAAGGATTAAGATAAGCTAAATAAGTATTGAACTTGACTGTTCTAAGAATTAAGTTTAACATCTGATTCTATGTTGTTTATATTGATTTCTTATGCTTATTATTGTAGATACAAGGATGGATAGAAATGATTTTGGGAAGTATGAAAATAGAAAGCTTGTAGGACTATTTGCCTTCAGACACTAATTTGATCTTTGGATGGGTTTAGCCCACACTTGGGAAAAAGGATCTGAGAAGATAAGCACCACGGTGAACTTTGGACACTTAGGATATTTGCATTCCGAAAGACCTGCCTACAGATAAGATTGACAGGTTGAAGGGAACAAGAGAATTCTTTGAAGCTTGAACTCTAGTAGTTTTTGTCAGAAGCAAAAAAACATCTGGAACCATGAAAAAAAAATCCTCTCTTGGACTGAACATTGAAGGAAACCTGTGGGAAGGCTGAAATGCTTGCTAGGTGCCCACCTGGATCCACTTGTTTAGTGGAAGTGGGAGAAATGTAGCAATAAAGAGATGGGCTGTATCTGACCACTGACTTCAATGGACCTCGTTTACAAGGAACTAGAGAAGATGAGAGCTGGTTGGCTGGTCTGACATTCATGACCTAACACAACACATTTTCTAAATAAATATAAAGACTACTTTGGTTAATTAATTTTCCAAATAGTCAGTATCCACAAATGTCTGTACTCAATATGTATTCTAAAAATGATGAACGAATGGGAAAAAAGGTAAGTGAAGAAGTAGAGTGTGTGTGTGTGTGTGTGTGTGTGTGTGTATGTGTGTGTAATGGGAGGGTTGACAGAAATTCAAATAGGAAAGTGTTTCTGTTCCAAAACAAACAAACAAACAAAAATGAGGGCTCATTCTCTTGAGCAAAAAGTACCAGTATGCTTGTCTATTGAAAAACAGAAGATGTTTGTTTCTGCTTATGTGCCAGCACTAAATTTTAAAATGATAATTAAGAAAACTTTAGGGCTGAGCCCCGGTGGCGTAGTGGTTGTGTGCGGGACTGCGGCCCACTGGAACGGAGGTTCAATTCCAGCAGTGGGGCTGGGTCTCCTACTCCCACCACCAGAGAGCAGTGATGCCCCCAAAAAACACAAACAAACAAACAAACACACACACACAAAAAAGAAAACTTTAACTGGCAATGAAAGGCCAATTGGTTACAGGAGAAATAAAATGTGAAGGAAGTTGACTTAGGTTTATGAAAAATAAGCAGTGTCTTTAACAGGAGAAGAGTTTTCCCTACCTTCTCCTTTAGTGGGTGATACTGGGCTCTCTTTAATTTTAAAAAAATCCAAGGTCATTGAGCAGATGGTTGATTATTGAATTAGAGTAAAATAAAATAAAACGCTCATTTAAAATTAGTTTGATCTAAAGAAGAACATTTTTTCTTTCACAAATGTACTTAAAGTTGGCACAAAAAATTAGAACATGTTGAGTTTGAATGAGTTTCTCTGACTCCTTATGTTTTCTGTTAACTGTTAGTCAAATGTCCTTCTGCTCTACTTGGCAAAATAACAATGAAGAATAAATTTTAATACTGGATATAATGATTAATCACCCAAGAACCACTGTAATAGGATTATGTCTGGGGTTTCATTTAAGCAATCCCTATTCATTTTCCAACATAAGAAATTTAACAGTTTACTAATCCATTTCAGTCACAAACCTTGCCTTTGACTACACAAATCAGAAAAAGCAGCAACAAAGCAGTGGGGTGGGGGCTGGGGGGAATAGAGACACAAAGTTCAATACAACTGAGTTCCTTAACTATATTATCATTAAATTAAAATATAATAATTAAATTATTCAATCCACCTTGTCTAGAAAGATGCTAAGGATGTTTTGCTGAATAATTCAAGATGTCTCTCAGAAGTTGGGGCTAGAGCCACATCCCCAAACAGGCTTAAACTGCACATTCAGAGGGATCTAAGCATGTGACAAACACTGATGAAATGTTCATTGCAAACACTTTTGATTCTGGCACCCACAACAGCCTCCATTGTATTGAGCCTGTGAGGTATGCCCTAATCTTAGGAGGGTTTTGGTGTTGTAAACTCCATTTTTCACTTGCTCTGTTGCAAAACATCAGAGACTTCCTTTGCTCTCATCTATCTTGCATATTCTCTATGCAATTTGTCAACAAATGCTGCCCGCTCCATTTTCAAAATATATCCTTAATCTTTCCATTATTCATCCTTCCTTTGCCATCATTATTTATCTCCTGGATTATCGAAAAAGATCTGCCCGAGTGTCCCATTAGCAGCTACCGTACTACCGTTAATACATAAGCCTGACCACATATTTCCTGTCTTCATATTCACGATGGTTTTCCATCAGTTTAAAAGAGAGAAGAAGCAGAATAATAAAACTAGGGAGAACTAGTAGCACTTATCCATCCATGCCAACAAATTTGCACAACAGTTACCTGGCCAGCTGACAGGAAGAGCTCCATATCTGTGCCCCTTCCAAAGAAAGGTGAGTCAACAGAAGATGAAAAATACCAAATAATGTCATTAATACCAAATTTTCACTAGTCTTTTTTTTTTTTTTTTACTAAAGATCATTTTTAAATGTTTGCAATAGTACATCATCAGGGACCTAGCAGATATTCAATTTGGGTTCAGAACAAGGAATCATTGCTCAAAGCAAGGGATCTTGGCTCAGAGCTGAGAATACCAGAGAAATATTTACTTGCATTTTATTGACTACGCAGAAGCACTCAACCGTTTGGATCATAACAAATTATGGCTAATTCTGAAAAGGATGGGCATTCCAGGTGTCTGTACCTGTTATCAAAAGAGTCCAGTCCCTGGAAAAATATTCTTGGTAATATGAAGGGTTGATGAGGAAGAGGAAGGTCCTTTACAAGAGGAATTGATGCAGGACTACAACAAGGGGCTCAAATATGACAATTGTGAAGACAGTGCTTGATGGGACAGTCTTGTTCTGTTGCATATGTTGTCTAAATGAATTGGAGATTATTCAAAAGCACCTAACAACACAACACACAGAAATATGCTCCTAGGAAATCTGTATACAGAACATCAGTCATTCAAAAAGGGGATACTGCCTGCTTTAAAGTAAGGAAATATGTGCATCATTGTCTGGTATTTTCATCAGATTTTTTTCAACATGAATGTTGATCAAATAATAGATTTTATAAAGAGTGCTGATCCTCAACTGAAGAAAGACTCTCTAACAACTTGTGATATACAGAAGACACAATGTTGTTTGCTGAAGGCAAAGATGCTTTGAAGCACCTACTGATGAAAATCAAAAGTATAGCTTTAAACAATATAAATAAAACAAAATTCCTCATAATTAGAGTAATAAAAATTATGATAAAAAGAGAAAACATTGAAGTTGTCAGGGATTTAAGTTTTACTTGTATTCATAATAAACATCCACAGATGCTGCAATGAAGAAAGCAAAAGATTGGATTGAGCAAATTTGCTGTAAAAGATCTATAAAGTGTTAAGCTGCTGAGTAATCACTTTATAGACTAGGTGTGCCTTATTCAAGTATTTTCAAAAGTACTTGCCAAAGCTTAACAATGAATAATGAAAACTGAAGGATTGATTTGAATTATGGTTTTGGGCAAATTATATTGAAAATACTATATACTACCAGAAGAAAAAAATATATCTGTCTTGGAAGAAGTACTGCCATACCGTTCCTTCAACTCAACTCTCTGCCATGTAGCTGAGACGGACTCAGAGTGACTTTATAGGTGATTCCTTAGAAACATACAAAATAAAAGTAATCACAAAGTCAAAATAAGAAAGGTGAGACATTTAACAAGGAGCAAATGATATATAATATGTGGGCAGGTAACTGAACCAAAACATTTGTGTTCCATAAGTGTACTTTAATGTATATTAATTTTAAGAATTATGGTTTCCGAGGCTGCCATTTAGGTTCTGAATTTCTGAGCACCACCTTAGAAACAGGAGCTGTCAGAACCCTTTGTCTCACCATTGCCAGCAATAAGGACTTTGAAGCATACTCAAAAAGAAGAAGAAGAAGAAGAACTAGGATATTACCACTAGCAAAAGTAAGAATTGGGATTTTCATTTCACAGCTATATCATGCACTGTTGACTTAAACTCCCTGAGCATGTTTCTTTTTACACAAAATGAAAGAGTTGAACTAGTTGATTTCTTAAGGTCTTAGCTAAGCTTTAATATCAAAATTCCATTTTTTTCATTAAGATTTCCATTTAAAATGATAGAACCTATATGAAGAAGCTTAAACATGAAAAGGGGATTTGCCAAAAGTATATTGTAGAATTATAAAATTACTAAATAAGTTGTCCTTGAAAAAAATGGAACAGGTGCTCAGAAATGACTCAGCATCCAGTTTCACATTCTTAAAAGAAAATTAAAGCAACCAAAAATATGGGACTCCTATGTCCACCCATGCTCATTCAACTATCTCTAGGCAATCAGGGATGTGGTAAAATTGTGATTTCTGGGGCTGAGCCCTGGTGGCATAGTGGTTGAGTGCAGGACTGCGGCCCACTGGCTTGGTGGTTTAAATCCAGCAGCAGCTCTCTAAGAGCAAGGCTGGGTAGCTCCCACGCCCACCAGAGGGCAGTGATGCCCCCCCACCCCCAGAAAAATTTCTGTGAGATAGGATATATTTTGGATGGAATAGCTGATTTTAGAAGAAAAGACCAGGGAAAACCTTTCCAAAAGTGTCTACTAAAAATGTGAAATTCTAGCGTGCCTAAAACAGCAGAATCTCAACATTAATCCTGACTGAGCTATTACACCGTGACCATTCTAGTTAGAGAATCACTGATTTTGCCTCTTTAATTATCAAGATCAAGGTCAGTAATTCTTGGATTTCACTGCAAGGTAACTATTGACATGACCACTAATTTTAGATGATCCTCACAGCACAAACTGGTTAGTCAATGATTTCAGCATTTCAGCAATGTTGACTTATTTTTATAAATCATAAGAAATATGTTATATGCTTTCTCCATTTCCTCACCAGTCCAGTCACCCAAGTAAAAGAATCTACTTTTACTTAGTTTAGTTCATTGTCCAAATAAGATAAAGTTGTATAAAAATTAGAAATACATTAAAAATAATTTAAAATTTTTTCATTATATGAATAATAGTGTATCATGGTGACTAGTTATTTGCAAAGGAAAGATTATTATACTTTGTAGATTATATTATGATTTTTCAATATCAGTTATTACATCAACCAGCCAGTGTCTCAGTGTTAGAATTGTTATGGAAAATAATCAGAATTTATTAAAAATTTATATATATATGTTTGCTCATACTCACAAATGCTTATTTTACCTCTACACTCAACAAAGCATAAGCAAGTATTTAGGTAGTTGAAACTGCCACTTAGTTGGTAAATTAAAAAATTATCCACTCTTTGTTATAAGACACTGGTTCACAACCTGTGAGTTACTACCTTTTGGGAGTCAAATGACCCATTCACAGGGGTCATGTAAGATCATCGGGAAACATATTTCTGATGGTCTTAGGCACTGAGACACCACTCCCCTCTCTGTCTCCAGGTGTGTCCATCCTCACTCATATATGAGTACCCAGTGTGAGGACATTATTGCACCGACCCCATCACATACAAACACAGGTGTACGTGACAGGGTTGGCTCCATAATGTACTTATGCAGACCAGTCACACGTGTGATGCAGACCAGTCACACGTGTGGAGAGAGCAGCTACTGTGTAGAAAGCAGCAGTAGGGAGGTAAAATGACACTGTATGAATTATAATCACATGTTGTAATTATGTTCAATTTATAACAATAAAAATAGATCCTGCATATCATACTTATATTATGATTCATAAGAGTAGCAAAATTACAGTTATGAAATAGCAACAAAAATAATTTTATGTTTGGGGGTCACCACAACATCAGGAACTGTATTAAAGGGTCATGGCATTAGGAAGGTTGAGAACCACTGTTTTAAGATCAGCTTCTTTACTCATTCATATACATATTATTCATTCAAATGGTCCAGTTCATATAATTCTATGTTTACTTAGAAACAGATTTTGACTTCTCAAAGAACTATGCATTCTTTTAAATTTTCTGCCAAATAAATTTAAGTTCTAAATAGAGTTTTTAAAAAATCCATGCAAGTCTATTTTGAAAGTAGATTCTACTCTGATTTGCCTACAGCAGAAGTTTTGGTATCTCTATGGAATGAGTCCTTATTCTTGATAGTATAGGTTTGACTTTTATTCCCCTATCTTAAGGAAACAGTAGTAGAAATTAAATAGTTCTTTGCTCCAGGGAAATTTTTACTCTTCACTCAATAGTTTAAATTTAAGGTACTCCCATCCTCTCCCCACCATATAGCTTTTAACTTTCAGTTGACAAGCTTCAGGCAGAATTTAAGCCAGTAATCCAATATAACCAAATGTTACAGTAATAAGACAGAAATGGACTTTCTACAGAATCATTCCTTGAACTGTATTGCTCAACAGTGCCCTCTTTTATCTTTATAAGTTTAATAGAAGTCTAAGCAGTCTCTTTTGAACAGATCTTAAAAACCAAGGAAAATTACCAGGTTTAAGTTTTGGAAAAGTATGGAATTATACCACAGGGTAAGCTAAACGATAGGCAATAACTGTTTC
>PVJH01027741.1:0-28246 GCA_004026705.1 Nesogale talazaci
GCAGGAAGAGCCCTGGGGCCGCTGACGGAAGGCCTGTGGTGGGAATCCCCTGCGGCCCTTCGGGAGGAAATTGAGGCAGTCTGTCTCCACGGAGGCGTGGGGTCTTGGGAAAGCCACGGGGCACTTTCCCCTGGGTTGGCTCTATCCTTCAAGGCCACTGTGAGCCACAATGGACAGGGGCTTCCCTTGGGCCCCCCAGAGCCCGGCTCCCCTGAAGCTCTCTGCCTGCCAGACGCCGTCACCGTTACCCCCACCCGCCCAGGCCCCCAGCTTGGCGTGACACTGATAAACTCATCTTGGGAGGAGAACTGTCCTCCTTGTAAACATCCCAGGCTGTTCTGGAGCCTTTTGCTTTGTTTTCACTTTCGGACCTGAAAATACCTGGAGATTGCCCACCCGGCCGTGGCGAGGGGCACACCGGGCCCCTGCGCGCCCCCGGACCGGCCTTCCTCAGGCGATGGCCCCGGGAACCGCCCCCCACCCACCCACTGCTCCGGGCGTCAGGCCCCTTCGGGGCGCTGTCTCGGACTCTTTGCTTCCCCAGGAAGGTGGCGCGCCTGCTGGGGGGGCCTCTGACCCCCGCACCAGTGGGCGTCGTGCTTGGGGGAGCGGGGGGCTGGAAGGGTGGTGGTTCTGACCACGTCACTCTGAGTTCCTGGACCAGAGCAACCACAGCACACACTCAGACTGGACTCCGGGGTCTCCAGGCCAGGGGCCTGTTGAGTCATGAACAAGACAAGCAGAGGGTGAGAGAGTGCCACCCCCCCCCCTTATTGATTTATTTCAATCCCCCCTCCTTACTGCCACCTCTTAGTGGCCATAGGGGGGCTCATGTCTCTCTTTTCTCCCTTCCCATTTCCCCATCTGCGTCTCATCCAGCCAGACCTCCCGGGCCCCTGCTGGCAGCGTGGGCGTCTGGATTGAGCTCTCCCCGCTGATGTCGTGCACAGCGATTGAGCACGTGTGTCTCGGCCGATGCACAGGGGCGAGGTGCACACGCGGGACCTCCATGTGCCGACCGGTGCACGTCAACAGAGGCTGCTGATGACGCCCTCGCCCGCCCTCGCCTGACCCCCCTCCGCCTCTCACAGCTTGCCCGGCTTCTTGCCGAGCCCCCCCCTCCACCCCCTGCCACCCCAGCCTTGCGCCAGGTGGGCCTCTGCCTCGATCTCCACAGTGCAGTCCTCCCTCTCCTCTTCCAGCTCCCTTTGCCGAGTCTCGGGGGACAGGCAAAGACAGCTGTTGCCACGGAGACAGAAGCCCCAAAGAAGCAGCTCTGCTCTGCCCTCTCCACGCCTCTATGATGCCTGTTCTGTGGGACTGAGTCCTGGCCCAGGGGGCCAGATCTGCCGAGCCCAGACATGTGGCCTCTGGGACACCTGGCTATTCCCAGGCCAGGCAGAGGCCCAGCCTGCACCTCTGAGTAGATGGTCACATCCCATCAGGAAGCATCCAGCACCCGTGATAACTTTCCCTAAGCCCCAGAGTCCGGAAGGACATCAGGGAGGACTTGTACCCAGATGCCGAGGGAAGGAGCAGATGGAGGGAGGAAAGCTGCCTGCTCCCAGCGACTGAGATGGGCCCTGGGGAGTGGGTGGGTGCTCCTGTTGGGGAAACCCCCCCCCCCCTACCACACAGCAGTTGCTGTTAAAGTACACTCAGGCGAAGGGAAACTTTGTTGAGGACTTAAAAAAGCTTCAAGTATCACGTTTCACCCAACAGGTGTTAGTGGCCCCGAGGCCTGAGGACCGAGCAAAACCCTTGCCTTCCTTCGAGGCAGGAGCCCCTGGGTGGCACTCCACCAGGAATGGAAATGGCCACTCAAACCCGCCCGTAGGCACGGGGAAGAAAGGCCTGGCATTCTCTTTCCAAAAGGCCACAGCTGGGATTGCCCCACAGGGTACAGTTCTGGCCAGCGTGGGCTCGCCGATACTCTCTGCCCCAGGGCTCCTTGACTGCCGGTCAGAATGGGGATGTGCTGAGCCGTGTGGTCAGCCTTCCCTGGCCCTGGTCTCCTCACCCTTCCAGCCTGCGGTTCGTGGTCAGTGCTGGTACGAGGCCCGAGACCCGGCTCGTTCCCGAGTCTTAGCGTCCTGCCCGCACTCTCCGCTCAGGCTTTGGCTGGGACGTGGGGTGCTGCCTCCCGGCCAACCCCAGCTAATAGCCCAGCAGGGCAGCGCTGGCTCATGGATCATATTTAAGTGAGTGTTTATTCCCACAGGCGACTTTGTTTAATAAAATAAGCCCTAAGCCTTTATTACAGCACTGACGGGTATCCCGGCTCCAGGGCGTAGGAACCAGACTCTGCAAACCCCAGCGCCGTTTGTGGGCACGCCGCGACGCGTTCATTAATGGAAGGCCGGGTGCAGGCAGTCGCACTGGCCGTCGGGGCCTGGGCTGCCTTCCTGCACGCTGCTCTCTCTCTCTCCTTTGGAACTGACCTCGTCCCACTAAGTGAAAGGGGCCTTTTCAAGGGAGGGTGTGGGTACGGACCCTCCGGTGGCCCCCAACACCCCCTGCCTCCATCGGCCCCAGCCTTGGGGACAGCCTGCCCCACCCAGAGTGCCTGCTGGGGCTGGGGGGTGGGGGCAACATGGCCCGGTCCCCACTGTGGCCTCACTGTTGTTTTCATTTCAGAAGCTAGCCTCGCACAGTGAAGTTCTGCGGGCTCTTCCCAAATAAAAGAATATTCACGTTAAAAACAACTTTCAGGGAAGATGTGTGGTAATGAATAAAACATCAGAGAGTGAAAATAAGCGTGTTTAATTATTCAAGTAGAAGTAGTAATTTAAACTAATTATTGCTTGCGGATTTCATAATTCAGTTTTTGTCTCGCAATAACATCTCCTCCGAGCCTCTGGGGCGGCAGTGGCGGTGGCGGTGGTAGCGGCGGTGGCTCCTCCCCGGCCTGGCAGGGGCCCCCTCCTGCACAGGCAGTGGGGTCCTGCTCAGCGGGAACCCTGGGGACCCCAGGCGGTGGCTGAGTGCCTGCTGCCCTCCTCTTGCGGGGTCTCAGACCAGCCGCACAGTGAGAGGGCAGCCCTGGCAGGCCAGCCCAGCACCCCTTCCCTGCACCGCCCCCTCACCCCAGGATCCAGCCTCTGGGCTGCCCTCTACCATGGTGGACCAGCAGGCGCTTTCTGGCACTTGGTTTCAGACTGAAGACGAGCAGTTTTGCTCAGAGGGTCTCTCAGCAGTGGTGGTGGGGCTGGTGGTGGTGTAGGGGGCGCCTCAAGCCCGGAGGTGCGGCCGCCGAGGTGTTGGGCCACTAACTGCAAGGTTGGCAGTTCAAGCCCTCCTGCCATTCCCCAGCAGGGAGAGGCGTCTTTTTGCCCCCATCAGCGCTTACAAGCCATGGAAGCCCCAGGGGCCACTCTTGTCTGGCCTTCAGGCCTCCTGGGAGTCAGAATGGGTGCAGTGGCAGTGGACTTCGGTTGAGTGGTGGGGGGGACAGAGCCAAGAGGGGTTTTCTGCTCCATGTGCCACCCCCAGCCCTCTGGCCCGTCCTGCACCAGGACCCCTCTGCGGGCAGACATTGACAGCCCCATGAGTTATTGCTGTCCCCCTCAGAAAGGGCAAGGGACGTGTCAGAAGGCAGCGACATCCGCTGTGACAGGTGACGGCTGCTGCCCCTGCAGCATCCTCAGGCCCCCTCCATGTCACACCCCGAGACCGCCATCCATCACTCCCAGAAGACACCCTTGATTGAGCACACCTTGCCCCCTCTTCCGGCTGTTACTGGTTTTTAAAAACAAAAACAACCACCCACCCACTCTCCTACGATGTTCCAGGCGGCCAAAGGAATGACTCATCTCCTTGTAGTGTGATTGACGGAGATGGGACGAGGCAGGTGGCCCCGGGGATAGGGGGAGAATAGAATGGGGGGGGCGCAGCTGGGCTCTGAGGTGGCCACCCGAGGCCCTGGCAAGCCTTGGAGAGTTGGGGAGGAGGGGGCTTACTGTGCTCCCTTGGGGCCTGGTCACTGGGGTCAATGATCTGTAAACTAGCTTTGTCTCCTTAATGAGGAAGGACTCACAGGTCCCCCCCGTGGGGGGGGGGGCATGAGTCTCAGCGCTGAGTCCCCAGGCCTGCAGGAAGGACAGGGGCCTTTGCCGACAGCCCGTGTGATGACATCTGTAAGCTTGTCTCGCCAGCCTGGGCCAGGGTCCCAGAAGAACTCACGAAATGGCTTTGAGGTGAATGACAATTTCTGGCGTGGTTATTGCATCTGGGCTCCACAATTTGATCAGAAGCCCCCTGGGCAGGTGGAGAGACAATTTTTCCTTATTTCCTTGAGAACCTTGTTTTTTAATAGCAGACAGAGACGAATGGGATGCACAATTCAAAAGGGACCAGAGACCACGCAAGAAAGGCAAGCCTCTGCCTTCCTCCAGGGCCTCTGCTGCCCCCAGGTAGCCCACCTGGGTTTCTCCAACCATGTGTTTCGTCCAGCTCCCCTTCCTCACTGCAGGAGGGTCGGCAGCCTGCATTTCAG
The DNA here is from genome assembly GCA_004026705.1 of Nesogale talazaci. Taxonomy (NCBI): domain Eukaryota; kingdom Metazoa; phylum Chordata; class Mammalia; order Afrosoricida; family Tenrecidae; genus Nesogale; species Nesogale talazaci. Next base: position 4,496 of record PVJH01027741.1, read on the forward strand.
AGGCGGGGTTGCAAACCAGCCAAACATTGGAAGAGGGGCTGGGACTCCCCTCCCAGTGTCACCAAGAGCCACGGGCAGCCTGGTGTCTGAGCCCTGCAGGGCCCCCTCTCCCCACGCCCATGTGGGACCTTGGCCAGCTTTCAGTCTTGGGACAAGGCCTGTCTGTTCCCTGGGATGCCCGGGCCACTTGTAAACATTCGGCAGCGGTGGTGGATGTGGGGGCGGTGATCTGAAAGGAGGCCGTGAACTCGGGGTATGGGTCCATCCGAGTACCGGCCACCCCAGCTTCCCAGGACCTTGCCCCCTGGCCAGCGAGCAGCTGGCTGGCACAGAGCCTCAGCGGCCGCACTGGGGTCCCATTCATTGAAATGCACAGCCGTGCCTTCCCTCCACTCCCGTTGAGAGGATCGTGGTGATCAATATTCCACTTTGCTTGGCTGGCAGCTTCCGGCAGCCAGAATGGATGGCTGGCCAGGCCGGCACTTCCAGGCGGTGCATTAAGTGGGCCCTTCTACAACCCCGCCTGGGTTCTGGTCTGGCTGACAGATGGCCTCGGTGGGTGGGGTGAGGGGGTGACTTACTACTGGACAGCCACCCTGGTTCCCATCTAGCAAGGCTGCCAGGGGGCCCCTCCCTCCTTCAGGTTCTATGCGAGGAGTGACAGCACCTGAGTCCAAGTGCCCCCCCCCCCACCGCCCCCGGAAGCGCTGGGCCACCCACAGTCCTTGCCCAGCCTCCAAGCCAAGGGTCTCTCTGCCCATCCCCCACACAGCCCCTGGGCACAGGCCCCTCAGATGTCCATCTTTCCCTGACTGGGGTGTGCGGTGAGGGGGTGGGGGTGGGGGTGAGAGAGGGCTTTAAGAGCTCCCTCTTGAATTCTGTTTCTCCACTGACAGTCAGCAGGCTCCTCCAGCCCACCTCTCTGTGTGTCCTGTCTGTGCAGGGCATGCCGGGCTCCTCTCAGGCGTCCAGTTTGCTTTCCCACAGGCCCTCCTCACCACAGGACAGGGCCCGAGGTCTCGGTTTCCCCTCTGCCCTGTGGCAGCAGGGCAGGCCCCCAGCAGTCTGCTTCTGGGGGTGGAGAGGGACTCACCTGGCTCAGGTTTCCAGGCCTGGGTGGTGGCAAGGACACCGAAACTCACCCTTCTGCAGCCTTCTGCCTCCCGGTCCTTTTCTGGCCCTGCCCTGGGGCCAGCACCCTCCAGTGGGAGCCCGTGGCTGCACACGCCCTTGTTCTTCAGTCTGGTGCCTGTAGCCAACTCGCCGGGCGTCCTCACGCCGCCCTCTGCCCTCTCCAGCCCTGTGTGGATTTCTGCTCCTCTGAGGCTCCCTTCTCCTGAGGGGGCATATTCTCAGGTGCTGGGGGCTTTGGAGGAGGCAGGAGGGGGTTGGGGACTCAGACCTCACCCTACTTCTCAGCTGGACGTCGGAGACAGGCAATGCCTCTTTCCAGTGTGAAGGGATGAGCTGGGCAGAGTGGCCACTGGGTGGACCCTGTGGTGACCGGGCGGGAACAGAGGGGCGGCCACAGTCTGCTGGGCATCTGGGAGGCCCTGGTTCTCCCTGCCTCACAGCAGCTCTGCCCGGAGGACAGCGGGCAGCTGCGTCCCCCATCTTCCAGGACCACCATCCCCACAAAGGCCACCTGTCACCGCTCTCTCCCAGGGGGGACCCCTGTCCTGTTTGGCTTGAGTGACTTGGTGAACCTCTGCTCCCTCTCTCCCTCCCTCCCGCTGGCTTGAGAGTTGCCCCTGGCCAGGGGGCTGTTGGCAGGGTAGGTGTGTGTGGGTGTGGGGGGGGGGCAGGGTGGGCGGCCAGTAGGGGGCCCTTGAGGACACAGTGTGCTCACACCCTTCCAGGGGATGAAGATGGATGCCCGCAGAGACTGTGGCTGCTGTTGGAATAGGAACCAGGGCGTTTGTGGGAGATTAGGGCATGATGTATAGTCGGAGCTCAGACACTTCATTTGCATCGTGTCCTCTGTTCCAGAGAAGTGGCTTTCAGATCTTTATTGATGGGCTCACATTTGGGGCATAATTGTCCTCCTTTGACATGCATAACCCTCCCCCCCCCCCCGTTTGCTGTGAGATCCACATGTCTTCCTGGGGGAGGCACAAGGCTAGCGGGCAGTGAGAGTGGTGGGTGGGAGGTGTTTCGTTCAGGGCCCGTCTGTCCATCTCCCCATCTTAGGTGGGCTGGGAACTGGACGTATGGAGCTGTGGCAGGCGGTGGGGGTGGGGGGTGGGGGGGGTTCTGGACACCAGAGGAGTACATGTGTGGAGGGATGGTTTCCGGTGGCCCTGAGCTGTGGTGGGTGGGCGTCGGCTGGACTCCCATGGCAGCTGATGACCCACAAGTCAAAACCATCCCCAGCCCACGGGCCCATGTCTTTGTGGGGACAGAGGGTCCAGGCCATTAGTTGAGGGCAGGCGGAGCGGGGGTCCTGAGGCAGGGGCTCATGGCATGCGGTGGCCGGTGGGGCTGGGTGCTGTGCAGACGCCACGTATTGGTAGAGCAACTTGATCCCGGGGAAGATCGGGTGGGGGGTGTGGTGTGAAGCATGGCATCCCAGGGTACCAGCAGAGAAGGTGGCCTCCCAGAAGGGGCCTGGGATCAACTGGGTGGAGCGGGAGCAGATGGGGTTACAGCTGTTGTCCCCCCGTGTCCACCCCCCCCCTTTTGACCAGGGAGGGCTGAGATCTGAATGTAGATGTGATGAAAACGCACTTGGTGTGCGCCTCCGTTCCCAGCTCTGCGCGGTGGAGCAGCCTGAGGTGGGGGCGTCCTGCTCCCCGGTGCCCCCACTCCTCGCCCGCTGATCCATCCCCGTCAGTGCCCTGGGCGCCAGGGCTTATGAATATTCACCCGGGCCCGCAGGTGCTCGGTGACGCACAGGCCTCTTCCAGACAGCGGCGGCGGCGGGGGCCGCGGGGGACTGGGTAATGAGCAGCCCACGGCAGCCGCTGACGCGGGCCGTGCGCAGAGCCTGCCCGGCAGACGCGGCCCGGCCCCCGGGTGCCGCGGCCCGACGTGAATGGTTTCCTCTTTAATAATGTTTGTTTTCTCCCGATTATTAAAATAATGTATGCGCCCGGCAGAAAACACATACACGCGTTAAATAGGAAATAAAATGCATGAATTATTTTTCCATTACCGTCTCATTAAACATGTTTGGCTGGTGCCGAGAGCATGTGGCGCTGGAGGTGCCTGGGGTCCGGCGTGGCTCAGCTGGCACCTCTCGCTCGGGCCCCGAGGGGACACGGAGCCTCGGTGGCAGTGCAGGGGCTGCCTCCGGGGAGGCTGAGTGGGGCCACCCGAGGACCCTTTCCCAGCCCGTCTCCTCCCCGACTCGGCCTGGGCTTCCCCACACGGCGACCTGCCTCTCGGGACCTGATGTTTGGGACCAGCCTTCATGCTCCCTGGCCGTCTGTCAGCTGCACCGGGAATCTGGCAGCCCAGTGTGCAGAGTGCCTGGAAAACTCGTGCAGGGTCTCTGACAGAGGATGCTTCTGAGGGAGGAAGAGGCCTGGGGAGGAGGGGGAAGTCAGAGCCCATCACCCCCCGTGAGACCACCAGCAGAAGGACCACCTGGCCCCAGGGGCGGTTGGGGTCTCGTGGAATACAGAAGAGAGATAGAATTGAGATGCCTTTGCTGGCACCGACCGATGTATTGGCACACAGTCCCTCTCTCCGGGACACCACACAGGGCAGCCACCCCTTTAACTGTAATGTCAAGCTGGGGACAGCAGGCCAACGATGCCCCTCCGAGTGCAGGACTGATGTGAGGGATGCTGGGTAACGAACAGTGGAGGCCGGCGTGGCCGGGGGACGTGGATAAGCGGCCTGCCCCGAGTAGCGTCTGTGAAGGCGGAAGAGTAATTTGCACCCTGCTGAGCCCCTGTCTTTGCTTTATTAGGTTTTCGGCCTAATACATCTGTTCCCTCTCATTGGTTTTGCTGATAATAATTACCCAGCGCCCCCCCCCCCCCTCCAATCTCCCCGCAGATCTCCTCCCTAGTCGTTTGTAGTTGCTGCAGAAGTTTGCTGTCCGAGCAGACTGGAGTTTGAGAAGGAGGTACCGTGGCCCGGGCTGCCTTAATTCTCAGAGGGCGTGAGCTAGAGATGTGTGAGGCCATCTCCCCGCCTCCCCATCCCCTTCTTCTTCACTCTCTATTGTGGATTGGACAGAGGTTCTAGAACATGTCACTTTCTTTTACCTTCAACAGCTCATTCATGTTTTGCCCCTTTCATGGATGGCATTTCCCACAACAGAATTCCAGTGGTCCCAGTCCCTCTTGCAGGTTCCCATTTCTAGCCCCTCCTCCGGAAACCCCCTTTCCCCCTTAGTTCTGTGAGCCCTTCTGGATCTTTCTTTGGGTCCAGCACTGCCCTGGTGATCTTTCATGGTTGATCCTTCTCAGGAGACAGTCTCTGTCCCTCAGTCCCCCAGTATCACTGCCCCCCCTCTCCGATGGATCAGTGTTTTGCTTGACTGAAAAGTGAGCGATGGGGGACACAAATTCACGTGCAGACCTGAAGGGTGTCTATGGCCCGTAGTCTAGGGGGCCGCTCCATCAGTCCGTCTGCCCCCTCCCTCACAACCTGGTCTGTGTGTATGATTGGACTCTTGCTCCACATTGCTCTCTGCTCTCAGACCCTTCAAAAGGGCTGGCAGGGCCCTTCCTGTGGCCCCAGGGTCCTGGAAGTGCATTCTGGTCTAGTGGCACACTGGACTGATTGGTAGCATCTCTGCCAGTCTCCAGGCCTTGGGGGCCTCTCCGTGGCCACCGGCTGCTCTCTGCAGGATGATTGTTCTCAGGGGTGCTGGCTGGGGTCGTGGTTACACAAGGTCAGCGGTTCAAAACCACCAGCACTTCCACAGGGGAGAGAGGAGGAGGCGTTCTGCGCCCGTCAAGAGTTGTGGCCTCTGAACCTCACAGGGACAGTTCTGTCCTGTCCTGTAGGGTCACTGTGCGTGCTGATCGGCTTGATGGCAGGGGGTGGAGAGGGAAGGTGGGAGTCAGTACTGTGGAGGGCCTGGTGGGGTCCCTGGGGACAGTAGGCCATCTCCTCGGTTCATTATGGTCAGTCCCAGTAGCCCTTCCTCCATGTGTGACTTCTCTGTTGGCCTCCAGCCTGCAGTGCGGGGAGTGACCCAGACAACGACAGGATGCATTCCAAACCAGGCGCCTGGGGTCTTGCCCTGGTCCAGACCCTGGGCTGCACCCGCTCCCTGCTGTGCATACGCTCCGGGCGGCCAGCTGACGTCTCCCCAACGTGGCACAGCTGTCCCCATTTCTGGGGCACTTTGCTCTCCTCCCAGACAAAATTCTAGGACTCATTTCCAGGACCCCTCCCTTCCTCTGCAGCCCCCACCCTCCTCCCTGAGCCACATCATCCCCGCCTCCCTTCCATCCCCGCAGGAGGGGGGGGGGTCCTGTCTCTGAGGACCTAGGAAGTCACCCAGCCCATGGGAACTGTGAGCTGCTTGCTGGCTTTGCACCAGAAGGAATCTGCTGAGCTGTGCCCAGGGACCCTCCCTCCCAGGCCTTGTATGCAGTAGTCGGTTGCCCCATGGGGATGTCCCCGACCTGGACTTGACCTGTGCCCCTGATGGAAAACTCACCTTCAGAGCAGGAAAACTCTTCAGAGCAGGAGTGCTGATGGGTGTCAGCCAGCAGGCCAGCAGAGGGGACATGCTTTGGGCAAAGCCATCTCCCTTGGTAAGTCCTCCCTCTCAGGGGTCCTGGACCAGGTCTCTCCTCCCCCAGAGGCACCCGCAGAGGTGCCCCTCCCTGGGCTGCGGAGGGAGCTGCTGGCCATCTGAGGCTGCAATGCCTCCTCTCTCGGCTGGGGGGCGCTAGAGACCGAGCCATTTTGCTCAACTGCCTCTACCTGGACCCTGGCTGCAGGGACAGAGAGAGAAGAAGCTGTTTTTTGTTTTGTTTTGTTTACCCCAACTCCCCACCCCCTCACATCCTCTTGCCCCCTCAAGACCCTCCTGGCCACAATCACCTGCCTCCTATTGCCCTGGTGACCTCGGATCCTGGCCCCAGCCCTGTGGGGGAAGTGAGGTCTGTCCCACCAGCCCAGACTGCTGCACATCTGCACAGAGGGCTCCCTTCACCCACTCGCAGGCCTCGGGCCGCACAACGGCGCAAAGGCGAGGCAATAGTACAGCCTGCCAGCCGAGGCCACGGGCCGAGTGAGAGGGGGCCTGCAGCCTGGAGCTGGCCTGGGGGTGGGAGGTGGCGCATGCCCCGGCATCATGTGGGCCCACTGCCTGATCTCTCTGTGTCCCCACTTGGGGCCCTGGTACCCCCACCCTGAAATGCTGATCTCAGACCCTTGGGCCACTTCCTTGGTGGTGGGGGTGGGGGCCTGCCCGCCGGCTGCCCCGTGGCTAATGGAATGGCCTGGGGGAGCCGGGCAGAGCAGTGCTGGGAATTGTATCAAGCGCGGCTGGAAAACAGGAAAGGCTATTTCATGGGAAGATGATGACCTTATTAACGATAATTAGGCAATTCACAGAGGTATCCAATATCGTCCGGCAGCTCCCCTTGCTGAAATAGGGGTGAAATTCTGTGGCAATGTCCTCGGGGAGGTAATAGTCTTTTCCACATTAGTGGTTTAATTTCTTCCAGAAGGGCTGGCAGCCTGGTGTTTTCATTTAGAAAGCTGGGTGATAGTTTGAGAGTCACCCACATTAATATAATCGTTATAATTTTGAGCAACTCATCTCAGACCCTGCCAACAAGAGTTGCGGCTGTGACTTGTGGAAGATCACAGATGCGGGCTGGGGCCTCACCTCAGGTCTCCCCCCAAACAGCAAGGCCGGCTGCGCTGTGTTGGCAGTGCCCGGTGGGGGGGCGACTGTGCAGCTCTTGAGGTGCCAGGCCCCAGGGTTGGTGGCCTCAGGGCAGCGCCCGCCCTGGCTGGCGCAGGGTGAGCCACACGGCCTCTGTACTCCTGTTTCATTCTGGCCAGTCACTCCTCAGAGGACACGCGTCCTTGAAGGTCGCCGGGAATGGACTTACTAAGCAGTTCCACCCACCGCTTGGTCTGTTGATCTGTCGTACCACGGTGCCTGGTGTGTGGCTGTGACTCCGGATGCCACGTCCCTGGTCTTTCAGTTGCCAGCAGGACCACCCGGAGGGAAGAGGGGTCAGCAGGTGTCTGTCAGTCCTCCTGACTCAGGACTGGCAACAGAAAGGACATCAGCCGTCCTCTTGCAAAGCCTCAGCACCGAGGACGTTGTCAGGTGCGGAAGTCCTGACGAACAGAAAAGCTCAACACAGTCAGAGATGGTGCCAAAGGGTGAGGCCTCCCCCGGGCTCTGGTCAAATCCGTCCAGGGATCGAGAGGCAGCTGTGTGAACAGAGCAAGGGGGTTCTGCCTGGCAGAAAATGGGGGAAGGTGTGTGCCAGGGTCGTAGCCTCTCACCACATGTATTCAGTCTGTACAGCGGGCAAGCGAGCGGTCCTGGGAGCTGGATGGTCTGAAGAGGAATGCAGCGTCAGGGCGAGAGGAAGACTCCCGGTCACCAGCCGCGGTCACCCGCCCGTGAAGAGAAAGGACCGCAGGCTCCGTGGAAAAAGGACCCAGGTCCCCACAGCTGGCACCAGAGGCGACATCGTGACCGACGGGGCGGGGGACAGAGGCAAGTGGTCAGGGCTTTCGTGTTGCACGCATGAACCCCCAGTCAGTGCTCACGGAAGCAGCGGCACACTGCGTGGAGCACAGGGCCTCCGTCGAGGACTGCGAAGCAAGGCGACTGTGACCCAAGCCGCACGCAGTGCCCCCTTCCCTGCGTCTGCAGGTGCACGGTGTTCTCCTTGTAGACCTGCGGGTGGTGTGGCTGAGAATTGCTCCTCGGGCATGGCTGCGTTTCCAGACCTCGAGCGTGGGCCAAGGGCCCTCGTAGGCGGGGTTCTACCTGACTCGCAAGGCTTTTTAAAGAAAATGACCTTGAGTCCTGTTCCGCGTTTTCTCTCCCCTCTCCAATGTGACCGCTTTCTGAGCATCTGGGCGTGGTGGCCGGGCACCCATGAGTCCTTCTGGTCTCGGGTCCACGTGGTCCCGTAGCCCCCCCAGGGTCGTTGTTTCGGTGCATCTTCGACGGTCTTCACTTCCCTTTGCCCCGGACAAGGCGAGGCCAATAGTTAGACCTTGAATGGCAGCTCTAGAACAACTGAGACTTCCAGCTGCTGTTCGTCCCAGACGGGTGTCCCCGAGACCCTGATCCCGAGGTCCCACGCCCAACCACGCACTCCTTCCAGGGGCTGTGGCTCAGACAGGCCCTTCTCTTTGCCCGAGGGAGGCGCTCTGTCTCAGCAGCCGTGTGTGTAGCAGATGCACCCGTCGACGGCCCTCTGTCCGACCTTCACGTCTTCACGGGCACCACGGCCCAATTCACGCCGCAGGCACGCCCATCTCTGCCATCCACTGGTGGATGCTTGTTGCTTAGGGCAGTGCGTCCTGCAGCTTCCACCTGGCTGCTGCTCACTCCCGCCCTCCTCCCCTCACTGTTCCACGAGGCCTCCCCCTGCACCGTGTTAACCTGTGCCGACACTTGAGTTGGAATGCCGCGGCCTGGGCCAAGTACTCTTGGGCCCTGAAAGTCACACCCTCGCTCCTCAGCCCTCTGAAGAGTCCCTGTCCAGCTGAGTCACCCCCATGCAAGGCGTCTCTTGATCTTCCGGCTGCTGCTCCCATGGCCTGAGCCATGGTGTCCTCCACGGCTTCCTGTGCAGGCGAGAGAGGAAGACCGAGGAAGAACGGATGAGGCCTTGCCATGGTGGGTCTGGAGCGGACTCCCGAGAGCACCACCGGCCGCCGGAAGGACAAGCCCATCTGTCTGGGAAGAAGGAAGACCAGAGTGCTCCTTAGCGGCCAGGAGGGCGAGATGCTGTCTTATGTCGGGAGAGACCAGTCCCTGGAGAAGGACATCATGCTTGGGAAAGTGGGGAAGACGCTTGAGGAGATGGGTGGACACTGTGGCTGCAGCCATGGGCTCGGGCAGGGGGACCCTTGGGAGGGCAGCGCAGGACCAGGCACTGTTCCGTCCCGCTGTGCACGCGGTCGCGATGGGCCGGCACAGCCTCGATGAGGTGACAACACCCCTGTAGTGAGTGATTCACCCCCTCCTCCCAGACTTTCTCTGAAAGGTGCGCCCCTTTTCTTGGATATTTATAGCGGTGGCCCCTGATAGGATTGTCCCTGTCGAGAGGGACTGACCTCCCTTGGCACGAGGCCAGCACTGCCTTTTGATAGAACAGGAGTGTCAGAATTTGCAGACCTATCTGAAAGCCTTCCTTGGTCTTTGGTACCCACCTATGAGGGTCTGGGGCCCCATTCCTCCCGGTGAGGGCTGGGGACTGGCCCTCTTGGGCCCCATCTGCCACCGCCACCGCCTCCCACATGCTCTCTCTCGTAGGTGTGTGTCCCACCTGGGAGCTCCGGTGCTGCCCACCTGCCATCGCTCACTGTCAGGACTCACTGTTTGTCCTCGCCATGGGAGTGGAATTGGATCCCGTTCTTGTCATCTTCTTGCCCACCGGGGCGACCCGGCCCCATGCAGCTGCCTGGGGTGCATGCTCCAGTCCCCCGCTCTCCCCATCAGTCGCCCTAAAGGCGAGAGAAACAGCCATGTGCTATTTTTTGGCTCATGATGTCAATTTTTCAAAAGGGAAGTGCTGAGCCTCCCACAGAGTTTATTGCCAACTATTATTAAGACCTTGGAGTAACTCTGGGTACGACGCCTTTATGAGGGGGAAGGGTACCAGTGCGTGGCTGCAGGCTGCCTTTGGGACATGACCCATCTCCATGAGCTCTCATCTCTCTCTCTCTGGCCCCTTTTAAAGCGCCCTGGGACCCCTAGCTTTTGAGCCCTGCCCTCAGGATGTGCTGTCACAGCCATGGCGACAAGAAGCAGGGCCAGTGGCCATTCTGGGCACCTGCTGCCACCCCGGTCGGTTTGTGACTCCAGGGACCTGTGTCTCTACCCCGGCCTCCCCTGCTTCCCTGGCGTGTGAGACCCTGCTGTGGGGGGCAGTCGCAACACCGGGCCTCTGTGGGGGGGGGGGGCTGCCCTGAGGGTGGTACAGCCCCCCATGGCTGTGCGCCTTCCCAGTCCTGCTTCCAGGCGCTTTATGGGCTCCTCCACCTTGAAGGCTTTAATACAAGCCTGGATTCTCCCCAGCGCCTCTGGGCAGGCGCAGACATCCTTGTCCAGCTCCAGCAGTTGAGAATCGCAGCCCGAGGGGTTTTACATCACGTTCTAAGCGCCAACTCCAGCGTGGCGAGGTGGACAGGGCATCCGCTGCCTTGCCCGTGCCAGTCTGCCCACAGCCTGACCAGAGTGGGCCTTGGGAAAGCATGTTCCAGTGCCTGCCGCCCCAGTGCAGTTAGGCAGGTCAGGCACGCTGCTTGTACCGGGCAGGCAGGCAAGCTAGTGAGGCGTGGCTTCTGCTGTTGGGAAAGAGTTTAGGGCTTAAGCTCATTTAAATAAGAGCGTAGGGTCCTGATTTGGCGAGGGTGAGGGGGGTGGTAATGCTGCTTCCTGCTTTGGTACTTGGGCGGCAGTGTCCTGGCCTGGGGCCCCAGGAGCCTGGGTTTGGGACCTGCCCTTCCCGGCCTGGCGTTTGAGCCCAGGCTCCTGGTAGGGACGGCAGCGGTCATGTGTTAGGGATCATGTAGCGGGCACCCGTGAACGTGTGGAAGGAGCCCTGGTTGGCAGAGTGGTTGGGAGATGGCCTGTGCACCCCAAGGTCCGCAGTTCAGAGACCGCCCGCTGGGGAAGGACGAGGCCCACGTCTCCCGTGAAGAGCTTAGCTTTGGGAACCCACAGGGGCAACTCTGCTGCCCTGCAGGGTCACCTACCGCACCGTGACCCGCGCCACGGCCGCCAGTCCGGTTTTAGTTTTGCTACGCGTGAGATGGCAAGGTCGTGCAGGTCTCACCGCAGGCAGGTCCCCAAGCAGGTGCGATCATTCTGAGTGGGTCATCTTTCTCCACCATGTGACCTGGTGCAGTCAGCCTCGGAGTCTCCTGGGGTGTGCGCGCGCGTGTGTGTGTGTGTGTGCGGCATTCAGTACACGTGCACAGTCTAGGAAAGCTCCTCTCTCAGTCCTGCATCCGGGCACCTCGTCCTCTGACCTCTGGTTCCTCGGATGTGAGCCTGCAGCCTGGTGAAACCTGCAGAGTTTGGGTTCGCCAGTCCCCGCCACCACGTGAGTCAGGAGAAGCTTCTGCCTGACACCTGGCCCAGCGATTTGGAACTTGCCAGTCTCAACTATGTGGGCCAATTCCTCGAAATCTCTCTCTCTCTCTCAACACGCACACACACACACACACCCCACTGGTTTAGTGCCACCAGAAAACCGGGCCTGAGACATTGGGTGTTCAGGATGGCTCCCGAGGCATGAAATCGCCCCATGAGTTTTCCAAATTGGTTCCTAAGCCTGGCTAGTGGCACATGTGGTGCTTGTTGTACACTCTGTCCCCGGTGGTAAAGGGGACACTGCTAATCTGTGACATGACGTGGCAACAGAAGTACTGAAAATACCGCCATCAGTGGATGAGGTGTTTGTGGGAAACAAGGCCCACCTGTTTTATGCTCGCCTACATTTTGGGGAGGAGGGTCAGAATGAGAAGAGTCAGGGAGCTGGTTGGCCTCTACATTTGTTACACAAGACCCTGAAAGGAAGTGGTGAGTTCAAAGGTTCAGAGCCAAGGCTCCAGCACTGCATGCAAGGCCTTGAAAACCACCTTTTGTTTTGGGAAAGAATGCCTGTTGTCTCTAGTAATGCAGCTGATACGGCCCCAAACCAAATCCAAGGTCTTATTGTAAGAGTGACTACATTACTACGCCAGTGAATTTCCACCCTGGGAAGGTATCTGGAGTTAAAATGAGGGCATTCATTGAGAGGAAGTGGCATTCTGAAACTTGTAGGCAGCTATTCAGGAAGCTGGGGACTTTGAACCCCTAAAGTTCAATGGACTCATTCCCAACAGAACCAGCACCCAACAGAACCAGCTGACTCTGGCCTCTTGGAAGAGATCCTCCCTCCCTCCTTGTCTGCTAAACTCCCCTCCCAGGAAAACCATTATTCTCCCCACCCTATGGGATGAGGTGGACCTAGCTGTGCCTGAAGACGCTTTGAGACACTGCCTTCAGGCGGTGCCTTGGATGTCGCCTGGGGCAGTCCCTGCAGCAGATCCCTTAGGAGACTTTGCTGAATATAACTCCAGGACCCACCGACACCACCCATTTTTGCTTCTAGATCAATAAGTAGATTTAAGTCTCAGGAGGCTCCAAGAGGTGAAATACCAGGAGAGGCCCCCAGGGGAGGTGTATGCCTCTTCTGATTTTTCAAGTATCGACAAGACAGAGAGGTCTGGAGAATGTGCATAGGAATGGCCACAAGAGGTATGGGTCACTGCTGCAAGAAGATAAAGCTGAATCACCTGTGTGAATGGATACGGACCCACGGAGCGCAGACTCTTCACTCAGGGTTTCCATTTGAGAGATTAGGAGAGAGTCTCATCCTCAGTTGGGCGGTTCACTGAAGCACCGATGAAGTGGTGGCCGGCACTCAATCAAGCTGAAATAGCCTGTCTTCCTATACCACAGATGAAGTTAAGCAGAGACTCGGAGCTGATTTGTCATGTTGGATTCATAGACCCACCTGCCTGCCGAGTGCTCACAGGACATACTTCATACTCTGATGGGAAGGGACATGTCTGTAAGGGCGCCCCCAGCATCCCGGAAGGCCACGACAAGTCCTCATTGACAGCGGGCACTGCCACAACCCAGTCACGACACCCAGCGGCAGCATGGCCGATTGGACCCACAGGAGGTTGGCGTCAGGCGGTGGCACTCGGTCGATAAGGACGGGGTAGGTGTGGTTTCTGTCATGGACGGCGGAGTCACAGCAGTGATCTGAGGCCCCGCTTTTACACCAGCGGTTTAGTCGTGGTGTCCGCAGGCATGAAACAGATGAGAAATCCATTAAGTATGTATTTAGTCCGAAAAGTGGAAGAATTATAGCTCCAGTGAACAGTCATCTAACTTGAATCGCTAGAGTAGAGAGGGACGGCCCTTCAGTCAAGTCCCAGATCTGCTTTGCAGACCCATGACCCCTGGCAGGGAGGCTGGATCAAGCCCCCAGGAGGAAGGACACCACTACACCACTCGGAATGCATTCTGTTCCTCTTTCTTCCAGTCATCCCTAAAGGGACGGACAAGAATGTCTGCACCACGGAAACGGAGATGATCGCATTTTTTGAGGACTGCTGGACACTGGTCCCGAATGGACCCTCATCTCAGGAGATCTAACATGTCACTGCAGCCCACCCCTCAGGGCAGAAGGGTCTGGAGGTCAGGTTACGAATGGAAGCCGTGGCTTACATATACCTCACAGTGGGCCCCTAAGTCCATCCGACAGTGATCGCCCTTGTTCCAGAAGGCAGAATTGAAATCGGCAACATATTCGGCAACCAGCAGAACACTCCTCCCCCCCCACCACCACCCCCAGATGAGGCATCAGGCCCGAGGATGGTTGGAAAGACCACATGGAAGCATGAATGCAGCCCGACTTGGAGGATTAGAATAGTGAGCCGCAAGTGACAGTGCGTCCCTGGAGGGGTCGTGGAGATTAGCGTCCACCTCCCTAGTCAACCTGGCTGGCCTCTGCAGGAAGCACAGCCGGGCTTTTGTGCTCCTCAGACGATACTGTGGGGAATCGGCTGCATTGACTCCCCGCTCCTTTGGAATGCTCTTCGAGTTTGAGGCAAGACCAGGGCTGCGGAGTGGACAGAAGATTCCATGGAATAGCCCGTCGAGAAAGAGCAGGCACATCATCTGGCAGGAAACAAGGGAAAAGAAAGCTTCAGTGCAACTTTCCTGGCCTTTTTCTCACCAGCACAGTCTTCAGTTTTCTTCTAAAACATCCCCCCCCCCCTTCTAATAAGCTTCCATGATCTTCCTGTGTCCTTCAAGAAAACCTATCAAGGCCGCCTCTTTGGAAATCCCCCCAAAATACTCCCTGTAACCTTTTGAGCCGACCCTTTGGTTTTGAATGCCCTGGCCCAGATAATCCCCTCGAAAGCTGCTGTTCTGGTTGGACCTTTTATCAAAGGACCCTCACATATATTATCCACAAAGCGCATTGCCGAGACCAGGGTATTCCCCGGAGCAGCGGCCTGCAGCCACCGCTGAATGCAGGCCTATTGCGAAATCCCGTTGTCTCAAGTTAACCTGCGCACGAAGGAACTGGAATCCTCATAGCAGCCTGTTCTGACTTGGCATCTGTATGAGCGTGTGTGTGTGTGTGTGTGTGTGTGTGTGTGTGTGTTGGCTGCCCCTTGGTGACTCTCCCGCTGTTCTGATTTTGGGCTCTGTGCAACTCTGTGTGTTTCAGAAACAGCCTGCACAAAATCGAATTGACCTTAACGATGTGTGTGTGGGGTGGGGGTGGCGCACAGCTTTGGGGGGGTGTCTTCATTTGATAATGTGACAAAACTCAAAGGAAGCAGCAGCAGCAAATACCCATTAATAACTGGCACATGGAATGGACACAGTATGAATCTGGGAAAATTGGAAGTTGTCAAGAATGAACTGGGACGCGTAAAGATTGATGTCCTTCGCGTCAGTGAGCCGAAATGGACTGATATTGGCCATTGTGAATTGGACAGTAATGTGGCCCGCTATGCCAGGAATGACAAATTGAGGGGGGATGGTGTCACATTCATCATCCAGAAGAACATTTCAAAGATCCATCTTGAAGTACAATACTGTCAGCGATCGGATAATATCCGTACGCCCTCGCGGAAGACCAGCTAATATGATGATTATTCAAATTTACGTCCCAGCCACTTGCCAGAGATAAAAAGACTAAAGATGATTAAAAAAAAAAAAAACCAACTCCTGCAGTCTGAAATTGATCAAACATGCCATCAGGATACTTTGATAATTACGAGTGATTGAAATGCAAAAGTTGAAAGAAAGAAAAAAGAATCAATCAGCACTTGGAAAATATGGCCTTGAAGTAATGCCAGGGTGTTTGCAAGATCAATGACTTATTTACGGCATGTACCTTTTCTCCAATAACATACATAGGGACGATGCATAGGGACCTCCCCCGATGGACTCCATAGAAATTGATTCAGCCACATTCGAGGGAGGTGGTGATATCAAAGCTCAATCTCTTCAGTCAGACTAGATCATTAACTGCTCACATTCAAGTTCAAAAGGAAGCTCAGTCAGTCCCATGAGAGTTCAATAATGGCCTCGGGCACATCCCCCTGAATTTCCAGACCAGCCCCAGCACGGATTGGGTGTGTGGAACATTAATGACCGAAGAGCACACACCCACGACATCCTACACGAAGAAAGCAACAGGTCACTGAAAAGACGCAGGAGAAAGAAAAGAACAAAATGACGGTTAGAAGAGGCTCAGAAACTTGCTCTCGAATGCAGAGAAGCTGAAGCAACTGGAAGAAATTATGACGTAAAAGAGCAGCAAAGAAAATTCCAAAGGGCAGCCTGAACAGACATGACATTTCTCAAGCTGAATGAACCGGTGGGGACTTTCCAGCCTCTATTTGTCACTTTGAAGGATCCTATGGGCAAAATGTTGAACATGCACCGACCGGAATAGATCCACTGTGTGCCCTGAGAGGAACCAACTGGCTTTCAATCATTTCAGGAGGTAGCTGGTGGTGCTGAAGGAAGACGTCCACACTGCACTGCGGACAGTGGACACAAACAAGGCTCCAGGAATGGAAGAATGCCAATCATGGTACTTAACCTCGGCTGCAGTGCTAGAAACACTCCTTGTGTCAGGCCAGGTTGACTAGAGAGACAAATCCAGAGACACGGATATATGTGTAAGCCAGAGCTTTATATTAAGGAGCAATTGTATATCAGGAAACCATTCAAGCCCAGTCGCCATCAAGTCCCTCAGTCCGATCCTCATCCTTCAGTTCCAAATCATGCAGTCATGTGCAACGACGCAGAATTCAGGAAGGAAGGTCACTGGCTGGTGGATGCACAGTCTTCTGGATCCAACGGCGGCAGCGGTGGGTGCATGTCCAGGGCTCGTCCAGGTGTCAGTGGGGCTGGTCAGCAGGAAGGTGAAGGCAGGGAGAGGGGTGGTGGTGGTGGTGGTGGGTGGTTCCCAGAACCCTCCTTATGAGGAGGTCACGCCCACAAAGAGGCCTGATTGACAGGCAAGACGCCATCCCTGCCCTTCCAGTTGACGTGAAATTACGTAGCCACCACCCTCATCTGTGCTAAGAAATTTGGAAGACCTGGAAGAGTTTCCTATCATCTGTGTGCCTCTGTAGAACCGTGTGGAGGGCCATATCCGAGCTCCTGGGACTTCCTTATTGCCATAAATCGGAGGCTAGGCTGTTCTTTCCCTCTTTCCGTTTTTGGGCACCTCATACCAGCCATCCCTCCCACGACATGCGACTCCATGCTGGCTTTGATACCTCATTGCCGTGACCACACTGGAGTCGCAGATGGTACTCACAAGAAAGGGGGTTTATCAAGAAGCTCGTTTCCAGGGTGATTTACAATCCCACGCAAAGAAGACTTCGATATTCACAACTGGACCAGCGGGTAACATCATGGTAAGTGGAAAAGGGTTCGACGTTGTCCAGGAGTTCATCCTGCATGGATCTACAATCCGTGATCATGGAAGCAGCGGACAGGAGATCCAAGGGGGCGCTGCATTGGGTCCATCTGCCGCACACGACCTTGTTAAAGTGTTGAAAGGCAAAGAGATGACTTTGCGGGCGAAGGGGCATTGGCCTTTTCTTTGCCAGCCTCCCAGCCTTCACAATGTCTCCCCGGCGTGAAGGCTGCCCTTGACCATGGGGGCCCAGCCTGCCATGCACATCCAGCCTCCCCCATGGGCCTGAGCAGATGACCCCATGCCAATGCAGCCTTCGTCGGTGGCAAGTCCTCAGGAGCTGCTGTGCGATGACGCAGATGTTGTGAGAAGGTCACAAAGCCGGGAACTGAACCAGCTAGAAGTTGGCCTCACATGTGTTGAGCCCTGAAGCCTCTGTCCTTGCCGGACTCCCCACCGATAGGAAACAGGATGGGAGGTCCAGCCCAGCTTCTTCTTGTGTCTTTCCCCGTAAGGGGCACGGCCAGCCTGCTCTCCGCTGCCCAGGGTCCATTAGACAGCATTCTCATTGCCGTACCAGTGGGGGTTGGATGGACTACCTGTGGAGAGCCCATCTGTTTCCGTGCTGAGGGAGCGCTCAGAAGCCACAGGCTTCATTTTTGGGGTCTCGTTGATCCAGCAGCAGCCCCGGTGGCACAGCGGTCCACGCACCATGAGGTCCATGGTCAAAACCCACCAGCCCCTCTTGGGATAGAAAAAAGAGGCTGCCTGCCCCCACCCGCAGCCACGTGCCCTTGTGGTGACCCCACGGAGCGGTTCCACTCTGGCCTGGGGGTCCCCGCAGCAGCTCAGAGCCCCAGCAGGTCATGCTTGTGGTCCCCCCCCGGGACGCCGCAGCCCACAGCTAAGTGTGGGGGGGTACTGGAGAAAAAAAATGGACTGTCCTTTATTTCTCACTCTCCGAGCCAAATGTTTTACCTTCATTTTTTCCCCCTGGCCCAGTAACTCTCATGGTTCAAAGTACAAATCAGGCTTCCCGGGAGAATCCGTCACAACATGGGAGAAAGGTTCTGTCCGTGGGGTGCTCATTTGGGGCAATTACCGTCTTCTTTGTTTCTCTTCTCCACGAGTTGGGAAATCAACCCCAAGAACGGGCTTTGAGCGTGGAAGACTTATTAGCTCTTTTCTCCAAATGGGCCAGCCCTGCCAGAGAGCAGTGGACATCTAGTTGACAAGAAGTTATAGATTTGTGCTCCAGTTCGCCCAAGAAAGCATGAATCTCAGACCATGGCGCCGGGGCGTCATATTTCTGGCTGGCATGGGAAGCTGTCACAAGTTATACAGTCCTTGGTGAAGCGCGCCCCCCTCCTCCCCCAGCCTCACGCATCACTTGTCCCCAGCCAGCGCTTGTCAAGGGGCAGGATGGGGCAGGTGGGCGGAAGGTGACTTTGCTCCCTGCACCTCCCCTGACCCCCAAACCACTCAGCACCTGGGGGGGGATGACCACCTTCCCTTGTCCCCACCTGCCCACAGGTTGGGTTGCTGAGAACTCACAGAACCGTAAGATGTGCCCGTGCCTCAGAGCTGGTCCCTGCCCTGTGTTGTTCCCCAGACCCCAGGAAAGCTTGCCTGCTGGTGTCCCTGTGCGTGTCCCACCCGTAAGTTCTGTTCCCCTGCAGTTCCCTCCTAACAACTACTTCTTGGTTTGGTTTTCATTATCATTGCCTTTCGATACAAAAAAGGACACCGTTGGATGTCTGCGAGTGAGCACCCGAGAACAACCACACAAGCACTTTACAAGCCTGCAACATCGCCCGTGGGCTGCACCACTCACAATAAGATGCGTACAGAATCACACCCCTGTACACCTGAGGCTTCTGCGCCAATCGTAGATTGAGAGCCGTGGTGCTCTCTAGTGGTCGCGGCCAGAATTGCAGGCAAAGTGGCAGTGTTTCAAGTGTGGCAAAACTGAACTCACTGGCATGGAGACAGTGCACACTCACAGTGACCCCCTTCTGGGACCATCACTGTTTATGGGAATAGAAAGCCCAGTCTTTTGCCCTTGGAGCTGCTGCCCAGAGTGACCAGGTTTTCACATTGGTAAAGCGGGACACCATTGACAGACGGGGTGAGGTGGGGAAGGTGAGGGGGTGTATTCTCATCCCGCCGTTCCCTAGCTTGTCGTGCATTCTTTCCAAAAATCGGGACTTTTTAAAAACGCCGTGGGACACGGGAAAAGTGGTTCAAAAACAGGACGTCTGGTCACCTTCCCTAGACGTCGTCCGCAGTGTGTCTGAAGGGGTTGGGAACACCGACCTTACTGGACGCAGGTGGTGCAGCACTTGGCTGTCTGCGCCACCAGGGACCCCCGCCGCTTCCCACCTGGCCTCCTTCCCCTGAGACTCCCTTCCCCCAGTCAGCCCCTTCTTCCCCAGGAAGGCTGGGACCTGCCCCCCCCCCTCCCGAGGGGCACAGCAGGGCTACCTCTGTCCTCCTCTGCAGCAGGCATTCTCCAGACAACAGCCGCGGTGCGTGAGTACGCACGTGCGTGCAGGGAACAAACCAGGTGTGCTGCGCCCTGACTCCCTTAAGCCTCCCCGCCTGGTGCTCGGAGCTCCCCTGGGGACGCTGGGAGGTGGGCGGCACCCTGGGGGGTTGGTGCCGGGCTAAGCTCACGTCTTCCCCCGTGTATCCCAGGGTGTGTGGCCTGGCGGCCGCAGACATAAAGCCCAAGGCCGGGCAACCAGGGCGGGGACGTTGGCTCTGCCCCGCGCTAGCTGTGGCCGAGCGGCCGTCCGCCACAGGCCTCGCCTGAAGCCGGCCTTTGTTCAGAGATGGCCCTTGGAGGACTGAAGTGTGTAACGAGCCAGAGCCACGTCTGGCTTCTCTATGGGCGGGGAGGGTGCCCCTGTGGCGCAGCGCTTTCCTCGACGGTTGGGCTGCTACCCACTAGGTCGGCAGTTTGAAACCACCAGCCGGTCCTAGGGAGAAAGAAGGGACTTGGTACGCCAGCACAGCGCTGCGGTCTCGGCAACCCTCGGGGATTTGACTCCGCTCAGACCAGCCTCTGTGGTTGGGCTTTGGGTTTATCTGCCTGTGAAAAAGCTGGGCGTTGACTTAAGAGGAGTGAAGGTGACGGCTGCCTTCGAGTGGTGGGGCGGGTGAGGGACACCGACAGCTCGGAGGGGCCGAGTCAAGAGCCATGACGCCTTCGCGGAGGAAGCACGGTGCGAATGCTCCCTAGAAGCTGGGATGAAGAGGCGCGCTCTCGGGTACTTGGGTCCCGTTGTCTGGAGACAGCAGTCGCGGAGAAGGACGCCCTGAGGGTGAAGGGGAGGGGGGGACAGCGTGGAAGACCCCCAGATGCAATGGACCCTGAGCAGCGGGCAGAACCAGGGCGGCGACGGCAGAAGGTCACTACGAGATGGGACCTCCCTGAGCACGAAGCTGGCTTGTGAGGTGCCCAGCCCCAGGCCCGTCGCCTCTTGTCTGCGCCCCGGACTGCCTGGTCCCCACTCCCACCACCTTCTCGTGGGACCTGGGGGCCGTGAGAAGCCACTGGGCCCTTCATCAAACCAACGTGCCTCCACCGGATGGAGGCCTGCTCCCCCAGCTCCCCGCCTCCACCCTCAGCGTACGCGGGCAGTTGACTCTGAAGTTGGTTGCACATTCATATTTAAAATCTCATATGGATTAATTTCCTGATATTGGTTTGTTTTTCCGCTCCCACCTCACGAGGCGGTGTTCTTTGAGCTCCTGCTTGCGTCTCTGCCTCCCCCGGGCCGCTCTGAGTCATCTCATACCGCTTCCCGAGGTGTGTCATCCTCCCGCCGCCGCCGGTGGAAGTCGTTCCGCGGCCTGCACTTATTAAATCAGCCTGTGCTGCTGTTTGCGTGCTGCTGTTTGTGGAACTTGGGGGACGTTTTGTTTTTTCCATCCGTTTGACGTTTCCTTTCCCCTCTGGGCCGGATCCGGGGCCGTGCGAGCGAGCCTGCCCCCTCTCCTGTTCCCAGACATGCCCCCACCTGCCCTCCAGCAAGCTGACCTTTAGCTGGCCAGGGGTGCCTGTCTTGGGGGAGAGGGGAGGCAGGTCTGGAGGTGGTGTCTGGAAGCGGCAGAGGCCGGCTGGACCTGGGGTGGGGGTGGGGGGTGGTGGTTGCTGAACATGCTTCCCTCCGTCAGCTGGTTAAGCCGTCCAGCCCCTTGGCCCCTGACTTTCATTCTTAAAGCAACCTCTTCTTTTATGAACGCGGCTCATTAACGCCGTGATGTTAAAATATCGACATGGATTGACGTGGGAATCTGTAACCTTGGAGCGCCAGCTAATTAACCACCTTCTAGAAGTCTGGTGGGTACAGGAGGCGCACCTGTGGGCAGGAGAGCAGGGCCAGCTCCACAGTAGATGAACGGAGCGTGGGAAGGGGGAAGTGCCCTGGCCGTGGGGCTTGGGGACATTCAGGATCCATGTCTCACCCTCGGAGATGAGACTCTCCACTGCGCGCCATCAAGGGGCCTTTGATAAAGCCTTTGATACATACGGGCTCATCGGCCTGGGGAGGCCGCGGCTCTCATCTTCCCCAGAGCCTTGGAAACTCTAGGCTCAGCCCAGTAGCACACGGGGAGTGTGCTCGGTCCATCCCTGCCTGGCACGTCCTGGTGCTCATTGATCGTTAGCTACCTTTGAGTCTGCAAGGTTGTAGAGTCCCCCAACGACGGAATTGCCTCTAGAAGGGTCCTGGCCAAAGCCAGAGACTGGCCGCACTCTGTGTGTATGTGTGTGTGTGTGTGTGTGTGTGTGTGTGTGTCTGTGAGTGTTTCTTTTCTCGGGAAGGGGCATCCTGAGTCCTGACTACTGGCCTCACTGAGTATTGGAAGTGGGAAGCAGCCTGGACGTGGCGCCTGCCTCTCCCCTTCTTCCGGATGGAGCCGCCTCAACCTTCGTCTCCAAACCCCCTATAGAAGCAGAGGAATTTTGACTCCCAGGCAAGGCAATGGCGTGGCCTCAGTGGGGCCCACACAGTCCCTGCTTGTTAATTCAGGTTTGGTCACCACGACACTATTGCTGTGGTGGTTACGTGCCTAGCCTCGAGCCAGCCTCTGGGTTCTTCTGTATCCGAGTCCTCGGCGGTAGCCATTGCTTAGTCCATCTCGGTAAAGGTCTTCCTCTTTTTCCCCGGCCCTCCACTTTACTGAGCATCGGGCACTGGACATCCCCCACCTTCCTGAGGCGCTTCCTGGCCGTACTTGGGAGGCAGACGTGCTTCTCAGCCTGGGCTCTCGGGCGTCGCTATGCTTCCCTGGGCCTCCAGGCAGCAATGCGCTCCTCTGTGCACTCGTTCCTCAGGGCTGCTTCCAGCTCCCTCCTCTCGCGTCCAGTCGTGCCTTATCCGAAAAGGAAGGACCCAGAGCGCGTCGCTGCATGCAGGTCATGCGATGATTGGCCTTGTCTGGTCTCCAGATGGCCATTCTCCTGCAGGTGTCTAAAGACACCCCCCTATGCACACACACACATGTGCACTCATGCACACACACATACATGTGTATGCCCACACATGTACACGGTATACACACATCCACACACATACTCAATACATATGGATACACACACACACACACACACGATGAAACCAGACCCCACTGACATGAAGTACACCCCCACCACCACTCTCCGCCCCCAGCACCCCGCAGGACACAAGTTAGTTGCTGTGTAGGGCTTCTGAGACTGCCAGTCTTCATGGGGCACACAGCCTTAGAGTCCTCCTCTGGAGGGGCTGCTGGGTTTGAACCACCAGCCTTGTGGTTAGCGGCCAAATGCCTAACCCTTCTGTGCTCCCAGAGCAGGTGTAAGTTGGATGCGTAAGTGGTGGGGGTGGTGGTGGTAGGGCACTGGAAGCACCACCCACTACTCACATGTGGGTTGCAGTCGTTGTCACACCTGCCCAGCTGGCTCACCTGTCCATCTCCTTGACCACTGGCCTTCCTGCGTAGGTGTCCTCCTATTTTATAAGTGTGACTAATTAACGGGTGACATTAAAATATTGACACGAATCGATGTGGGCATCTGTCTCCTTGGCGCCCCAGTTAATAAAACAACTTTTGGGAAGACAAGTGACTTTAGAACATTTAGACTTAATTATATTTTGCAACGGATTTTTCTAGAATCATAAAACTGCCGGGTAAGGCACTTCAATTCCCAAGCTCACGGAAAGAAATTGGATTTTCGTTTGGTTTTGCGTAATACAAATTAAAAGTAATATACATTGGATAAGAGCAGTTAGAGGATTATTTATTAAAGCCTCCCTCTTTCTCTATTGGAAAAGAAATCCATAAGAGTGGAATTAATTTGGAGGAGGGGAGGGGCGAGTGTGGCAGCCGGCCCACACTGCGGCCCAAAGAAGTAGTGCTGCATTCTGCCTGCCACTGTCTTGGCATGTCTTTCTTGAGGAAGAGCAATGGTCTCCTCTCAATTCCACGGGCGGGTGCCGTCGATATGCTAGGCTGTGCACCCCGGCTGCAGCCTGAGCAAGCAGGGCCTCCGATGGAGGGGCAAGCAGGGGTGTCCGGGAGACTTCAGGGACCCTGTCCTTAGCTCCCTTGGCTCAGGAAAGCTCCCCAAATGAGCAGTTTGAAAAGGGAGAAAGAGGAGGGAAGAAGGGAAGAGTAACTGACACAAGGGCATGGCCGTGTCCGGCAGGGACACTTCGGGAAAGAAGGCATCACAAGTCAATGGTTCTGACCCCTCCTGTCCAAGCCAGCACCTCTCCTGGGTTATTTTTAGAAAACTGACCATCATGACGCCAGAGGCTGCGGGACAGATCTCCTGCCAAAAGGGACCTTGCAGATATCTCTGCAAAAGTCACTGGCCTGCCCAAACCCCATCAAATCTCCTTTCGGAAAAATTGTACGGAGAACCCCCAGTCAAGTCCATTGCTGGTGCGTGTGTTGTGACTCAGAGTGACCCTGAAGGGCTGGGCAGGGCTGCCCAGGGGATCACCGAGGCTGGGCTCTGCAGGAGCAGACGGCCCCACCACACCTTTCCCCATGCAGAGTCTGGGGGGCTCAGACCACCCCGCTTTCTACTGGGGCTATGATGTCTCCAGGGCTCCTCTTG